>CABHPQ010154675.1:58576-71708 GCA_902168405.1 Peromyscus aztecus | reverse complement strand
AGTCTCAGTTTCTTAATTCGAAAATTGGCAAAATAGTGTGCATTTCCTATTTCTATGAGAAATAAAGGAGCTAGTCTGTAGAATTCTTGTAGCATAGAACTCTGGCCCCTGTGAGTACTCAGTGACCGTATACACAGCCTACCTTCTTCAGGGAGCCCTCTGTCCTGCCAGCCAGTCAGGCTGCAGTGAGTGCTCCCCCTCAGAGCACCAGCTGTTAGATGATAGGAAACCAGAGTAGGATTGAAACAAGTTCTGGTTGGTTTGTTGAGGAGTAACAAGATGTGTCATTTAAATCCTTTGGCCCGGCATGGTGGCTATGCTTGTAATTCTTGAGGCTGAGGCAGGAGGATTACTGAGAGTTTAAGGTCAGCCTGAAGTAAAGTGAGATCCGGTTTCAGAAACAAAATCAAATCAAACCAACAAAACTACCCCCCCCCCCACCAAACCGAAACAGCACTACCAACAAAACTCTCATACTCTTTGAACATTAATTTCCTTTTATGTATGAGTAGGTAAACTGTCTGAAAATACTGTTGTATGTGCCTCTGCTTTTTACTTCTTACTTTTTCTACTTGGTTCAGAATTGTTTGAGTCAAGTAGACTCTAAATAGACTTTGGACTCCCTCCTATTATTTTGTGTCTCCTTAAAAGCACCTACTTGCATGTGCTCTGAAGAGTTTCTGAGGTTTCAGCACCAGTGTGGTTGTAAGGGGCAGGAGTGATGGTCCCTTAGTCAGTCTGCAGTGTGGCTGCCTTATTAAAAACCACCATTGTTTCTGGCTTCTGGGTGTTTAGATTCCTTTGAAAAGTTCATATCTTTCAGTGTCCAGCTCACAAGCACCAATGTTCTTAGTCTTTTTGCATGGCTTTTTTTCAAATTTATAAAGTGCTTTTATGTGCATGAATTTCTGGAAATTCTTGACAGCCTTGATGAGATTCATGATAAGAAACTGGTGCATTTGACCTCTAGCCTGTTAGCATCTTTGCTGGTAGTAAAGAATGGTCCATAGAATAGAGATGATTGTCTGAGTGGGACTTGGGTGAAATCATATTACTGCCCACAGTGCCACTAGGTTCTTTATTAATTAGGTGTTAAGGTTCTCTTTCACCTCTATTATTTCAACTTTGTTGAAATATTATTATCATTTTAATGTTTTGAGACAGGGCCGGCCTGCCTCCCTCCCTCTCTCCTTCCTTCCTTTTTTTTTTTTTCTCATTTTTTTAAGACATGGTGTCTCTCTGTCGTCTGACTCTCCTTGAACTCTCTATATTGACCAGGATGGCCTCAAACTCACAGAGATCCGCCAAGACAGGGTCTTACTATATATATATGTTGGACTTGAACTCACAGTGATCCTCCTGCCTTAGCCTCCCAAATCTGGGATTACAGCATATACTACTATGGCCAGAGAGAAATGAAATTGTTATAATTTGTATCTGGAACATTCTGATAGGAGAAGCACAAGCACTTTCCTGGAACAGTTAACTCTTTCGGTACTCTTTAGCAGCTGGAGGTGAAATTTCAGCTCTAGTCATATTGTGTGTGCACTTGTGCTTGGGAATGCCAGTTGGTGGTATTACACAAGCCTGTTCTCAGGGGAGGGCTCTGAAGTTCCTAGCTCGTGCCAACAAAGGTCTTTCCCTGAGGTGTCTTTGCTCCCAGCCTCCATCCTTACTCCCCAAGGAGACTTTAAATGTAATCAGTTTGTGAAAAGCTGCAGGAAAACAGCTCTTTGGAATCCTCAAGCAGATGCTGTCATCTTCCTGGGAGATGACTGAGTGCTCTTCTTCCCTCACTTAGGGAACATAGAGACTCAGCAATAAGGTGGACTCCTAGAAGAAAATGAAACTCTTGGAAAAATTCAAGCACCCAGAGTTGCAAGACTCTGAAGGAAGGTGATAATGCTGGAAGCTAGGTCATGCTGTGTGACTGCAAAACAGCAGTGGTTGGAAACTGTTTATGAATGCTCCTTAGCTTTGTTATGTCAGGCATTCTCTAGGAAGATAGGCACAGAAATTTCCTTGGGAGAAGCCCTTTGGGATCTCATTGATTTTTGTACCACTCAGGCTGAAAGCCAAAGATAAGCCCTTGTGAAGTTTATAGACTATGACCTAGCTTGGTATATTTTCAGCATCAGCTAACTCTCAGGTGCTGATTTTTAAATCCCACTGTCTGCTGCAGAAAACTGAGCTGCCTGGTGTGGTCCCTGTAGAGCTCCCTTTCTGCAATAAAGCCTTTCTTTAGGGGAGTCATGTCTGCTTCACATCCCAGACTTCTGATGGCTACATTAGGAAACTACTATGTCACGCCGAAAGGAAAAACAGTGTATGTATGATTTCTAGTAATAAAATTGAAGAGAACAATTTTAAACAGTGTTAGCGCCAGTGGAGAATCTTGGAAAGTTACTTTGGAAGAAATTTAATTTGAAAATAAATAATGAGAGCTTTAAAAAATTATAGAATAATACCTTTGATGATGTTGTGTAGTAGCTCTCATTTCTTTAACTGTGATTAAATGCACTTAAGATTTGTTATACTAATTCTTAAATATACAGTTGACTATGCATTCATGTTTGCTTTTTATTTTTGGAGATAGGGTTTTTCTCTGTATCTTTGGCGCCTTTCCTGGAACTACTTCTGTAGCCCAGGCTGGCCTTGAACTTACAGATCCACCTGCCTCTGCCTTCCGAGTGCTAGGATTAAAGGCATGCGCCACCACCGCCTGGCTAACTGTGCATTCTTAAATGTACAGTTCAGTGTCATTAACTATATTGACATTGTTTTACAGCCATTATCAATCATCTGTCCAGTGAACTGTTTTCATTTTGCGGAATAGAAACTCTGTATCCACCAAACAGTCATCCTTCACTTCTGCTTCTGACAACCACTCCTCTACTTTCCGTCTCCAGCTCTAGACACCTCATGTTAAGTGGAATCATTCAGTATTCACCCATTTGTGATTGGCTTATTTTGCTTAGTGTATTGTCCTTAAGGTTCATCCATGTTGTCACATATTTAAGGTAGAATGATACTCCACTGTGTGAATATATCTGTCACATTTTGGTTCTTCAGTCATTGGTTGATGGATACTTGGTTGCTTCTACTCTTTACCTGTTGGAATATGCTACTATGAATATAGGTGGTCTCCTATTCTTTTTTAATTTAACATTTTTATTTTTGTGTGTATGGGTATTTTGCATGCATGTATGTCTGTGTACCACATGTGTGCCTGGTACCTGCAGAGGCAAGAAGAGGGTGTTGGATCTCCTGGAACTGTAGTTTATAGAAGGCTGTGAGCCATCATGTGGGCTAGGTATCAGACCTGGGCTCTCTGGAAAAGCAGCTGAGCCATCTCTCTAGCTCCCAAGAGTCCCCTCCGTCCCTTCCTCCTCCTCCTTCTCTTCTTCTTCTTTTTTTTTTTTTTTTTTCCTAAGACAGGGTTTCTCTGTGTAGCCCTGTCTGTCCTAGAACTAGCTCTGTACACCAAGCTGGCTTTGAATTCACAGAGATCCACCTGCCTCTGCCTCCCAAGTGCTGGATTAAAGGTGTGCACCACCATCACCCAGCAAGATTTTTTTAAATTTTAATTTATTTATATTTTATATATGAGTGTTGAACATGAATAACTGCATGCCAGAAGAAGGCATCAGATTTCATTATAGATTGTTTGTGAGCCACCATGTGGATGCTGGGAATTGAACTCATGATCTCTAGAAGAGTGGCCAGTGCTCTTAACTACTGAGCTATCTCTCCAGCCTAAGATTCCCATTCTTAAAACATGTTCTATACCAATATTTTATAAGCCTACACATCCATAAAGTCACTGTCTCAATAACTTTTTAAAATTTGAATATGAATATATATTTTTGCATTTGAATATATAGCTATGTTCTTAATATGAGCATTATATGTTATTAACAATAAAATTTTATACTTTTTAGTAATTGTATTAATTAATACATTTTTCTTTGTTTTAAGCAATTTATTGAATCATTTTGTTTTGTTTAGAGACTGGGACTTTTTAGATAATCCTGTGTGATCTTGAAATGTCAGTGTAGATCCGGCTAGCCTTAAACTTGGAATGATCTTGTTGCTTCTGTCTCATGAGTGCTGGAATTATAGGTGTATGTCACCATAGCTAGCTTTTGTTTTTAAGTTTTAAAAGATATTTAATAGCGGGGCGGTGGTGGCGCACGCCTTTAATCCCCGCACTCAGGAGGCAGAGCCAGGTGGATCTCTGTGAGTTCGAGGCCAGCCTGGTCTACAGAGTGAGATCCAGGACAGGCACCAAAACTACGTGGAGAAACCCCGTCTCAAAAAAACAAAAAAAACAAAAACAAAAACAAAAAGACATTTAATAAGCTATACATATTTAAAGCATAAAATTTGAACTGAGGATGTAGTTTAGTTGCAGAATAGACAGAATGCTTGCCTTACATGCATAAAGCTGTGGGTTTGATCCTCAGTACCCCAGAGTTTGATCCCCAACAGTACATTAACCTGGTATGGTAGTGTACAAGCCTGTAATCCTGGCACTCTTGGAGGTAAAGGCAGGAGGGTCAGGAGGTTCAAAGTCATCCTTGGTTGCATAGCCAGTTTGAGGCCAGCCTAGGCTACATGAAATACTTGTCACTAAAAAATAAAAGTACCGAATATATATAGATATATATATATATCTATATATATCTATATATATCTATATATATCCATCAGTGCCAAGATAGTGATTATAACCAAATATTAGTTAGCATAACATCTCCAAATTGTTTTTCATTATAATATAAAAATTGAGAACTATAATCACCATGCATGAGAAAACAGATTAATTTGAAGACAAAAAGGTAAAAGCCAGGAATTACCAAGTTTTAAAAGTTATAACTAATGCTGCAAATTACTGAAACTGGTTTCTAGAAAATTGGTTTAACCTTAATGAAAAAGAGCAAAAAGCAAACTGTCTCTAGGGGGTTGGGTTAATAATTTTTTTCTCAGCCATTATTGTATTTTTAGGAGAGAATGTACAACAGGGAGAGAAGAAAAGTCTTGGCCTTGTTAGGAGCTGACAAGTGACAATATCTGTTTTCCTATAAACCTCGCTAGAGTCAATCCCCAGGGCATCACACCTCTACAGAAGGGGCTAATAAGTGAGCCAGATGCCAAGGGGAGGGCTGGGGACTCCCATGGGAGAGTCTCTCTGAAGGCTATGGACGTGACTTTTCCCTAATGGTGAACCCATTGCCTGCTGAATAGAGACAAGCTCTCTTAGGTAGACACAAACTCTGTCCTCCAACTGGTTACAATCTACTATTTCAACCATGTTTTCCTTTTTGGCTTGTCTGTTCGGAGGAACAAGAGACCTTGTCTGGACTGCTTGTCATTTCTTTAACATACTCACTACTAGCTACCATGTTATTTGGGATTACTGTGCACTAGGTATTATCGCAGATTCTTTATATTTTACTGCCATCACATTTAGTTAATGAAGAGGTGAGGTGTTGGTCATTTGGTGACTTACCCAGGGCTTGCCCCAGTGAGTGTTCTGTCCCCCTGCAAGCAGGCTTTATAACTTTGGTTGTTACCAGAGTCCGAGTTCTGAATGCTGTCATGGAATGTTCCTCTCTTCCTGCCCAGCCCTACATGCTCATCTGCTGAAATCCCACCCTTCTAGTCAAATCTATTCTGGGATGCCTCCTGTGGTCATTATGACCAGAAAGATTCTATTTCACTCACATAGGACTGCTCAATAGCAGTCCTTAGGGAATTGATCTTGTACTGCCTTATATGTTTTGAATACTTGTATTCAGTCTTCTACTCGGAGTTAATTTCTGTTTTTTCTTTTTATGCATGTGGTGAGTGTATATATGTGTTTGTGTGTGCAAGGGTGCATGTGTTCCTGTGTTGGTGTCAAGAATCTTCCTTGATTGCTCTTCTACTTTACTGTCTTTAGATAGGGTC
Organism: Peromyscus aztecus; assembly: GCA_902168405.1. NCBI lineage: Eukaryota > Metazoa > Chordata > Mammalia > Rodentia > Cricetidae > Peromyscus > Peromyscus aztecus. Next base: position 65,756 of record CABHPQ010154675.1, on the reverse strand, counting down.
TCTTAAATCCACAGCTTGCTGATATAACTAGTCTCACTAGCCAGCGAGTTCCTGGGATCTTCTGTCTTCCAAAGCTACAATTATGCCCACCCAGCATTTATGTGTGTTCTGAGAATGTGCACTCTGGTCCTTTTGCTTGCAAGGCAAGCTGTAGTAACTGCTGAGCCAAAGAGCCCAGCCCTCTTTGCTTTTTGAGATAGGGTCTTCAGGTTGGCCTCAAAGCTTTCTTAGTGTGGTCGTTATAGGTGTCGGCCACCCTAATGGCTTGTAGGAATGGCTCAGTGCTGTCTTATATAATGCAAAGAACATAGGTGTTGGAACTAGCCTTGAATTGGAATCTTGTATCATCTTTTTGCTCAAGTTCTCTTCCAAGCATCTTCTTCTGTGATATAAGATAATAAGACTTACTTTCTTGTTATTGCAAATGTACTGTAAAATATTAACTCAATGTGTGACAACTATTAAATGTTAAATAAATAGTTCTTCTTATGAGGTCCTTTCACATAGGAAAGATGTCTGGAATACTATTATAGCCTAAATGGTGGATTTTAGTAAATATTTATTGACTATGATAATGAATGAGTAAAAGGATGACTTAGAAATATACTTTCCTTTACAAATATTTTTTAAATTGGACCTTGATAAACCACCGGAGTGATTAGAAACAAACGCACGCTCATTGCTCTGCTTCAGTCATGGCATGCAGGCTTGTTCACACTCGTTATTTCCCATTCACCTGGCCCATTTCACACTGCTGCAGACCTGAACTGTAGTTTCTGTGCTGCAGTTTGCTGTGCTGTACTTTGCCCATGCTCTGTTCTCTTCTAGGACTGAGTTCTCTTCCTTCTTTTAAAGCTCAGCTTAGATGTCATCACCGCCAGGAAGCCTTTCCTGCTTCTCTATATCTCTGCCCACTTTATTTATTTGTATGTGTCCACCTTCTAGCACATACTAAGCACTTTAAAAATATTCACAGATTAGGGCTGGAGACATGGCTCAGTCATTAAAGGCTAGGCTCACAACCAAAACAATTCATGAATTAACTGAACTGTTTTCTGAGCTGAGGTTGGATGTGACGTATTGCCATGTCACCACACTTCGTCTGTTTTCCTCCTCTATTGCAGAAAAAGCCCACTCCCTTCCCTAATGCTACCTGAAATTCAAAATAGATAAAGCATTGTGAATATTATCATCCCATAAGGCCAAATACTGATTATCCAGCAAGATGGAGCTCCCCCGCAAATGAGACATGATCCTTATTTAGTACACGCACTCTTATCCTCTTTAGAGTTTAATGTTCTAGAACTATATTTGAGCTGTTCAGATTTCTTCAATCATATATCCTACCCTGGCGGTGTGTGTGTGTGTGTGTGTGTGTCGGGGGGAACAAAAAGGTATACATTATTATTATTTGAAACAGTCTTGCTTTGTGGTCCTGGAATACACTGTAGTCCAGGCTGGCCTGGAACTCATAGTAAGCCTTAGTCCTCAATCTCCTGAGTTCTAGGATTACAAATGTGAGCCACAATGCATGAAAAATATTTAGTATGAAATTCTCAGAAGTTTAAAACAAAAGTAAAGCCTTTCTGTAGTTAAAGCAAAATATATCCTAGGACTTATTTACCAATTTTAACAGATATTCAAAAATCCCAATTTGAGAAAATTTTGTTCAGGAATTAAGAGCATTAACTTACACATGGAATCGCTAGGATACTGTTTCAAGGCATGGGTTTTGCAAGAGCAAAACCTGGCTAGAAACAGCTGCATGGTCTGCAGCACATGGTGAGGAAAGGTCCAAGGGGACAAACAGGAAAGCTCTTTTCCTCAGGTTTTCAAGTCATTTGGTGTTTAGTAGCCTTGACCTTATTTGTGCATTGTGAATGGATGGTCTTAAAGTTGAAATATAGATTCCTGAGGAAGGAAAGCAGCTAGAATGTGTGCCCCCCCCCCCCCTTTAAGGATACCATCTGTTGGTAGAAGGCAGAATCTCTCCCCACCAGTCTGTTTTTGCTTTAAATGCATTAATCATTAGGTAGGTAACTAAAAAGGCATTTGTGGAAGTTGACATTATCTGCTGCTTAAGCCCAGCTTCTGTAGTTACAATCATGACAGAAAGCAGGATCTGAATGCTCTTCCTGGAGAAGAACTCATCACCCATGGGTGGCTGGAATGGCCGTGACTCCATAGGATGATAGAGCACAGAAAACAAAGGGACCCAAGAAAGAGGATGAAACTTGTCAAGACATGTCTGGCCAGGAGCTTGCTCTTTCTCTCTCCCCACCCCTTCCCCTCCCTTCCCCTCTGCGTGTGTGTGTGTGTGTGTGTGTGTGTGTGTGTGTGTGTGTGTGTGTGTGTGTACATACTGGTACCAGAGCTTGGTGGATGAGTGAGCTGCTCTTTGGGAGGCATCTTGACTGGAGGTGGGTATTTTGAAACTGTGTTTCTTATCTGCAAATTGGGGACAACAGTTCCTGGCTTTCACTAGGAATGGAGCTGATGGTTAGCACTTATTAAGGGCTTCATAGTTCTAAGCTATGTTTTGAAAGCTTTACATACATTAGTCTAAGAATTTCCCAATGGCTCTATGAGGTAACTATTATTATTCTCATCCCAGTTTCACAGATGAAGCAAACTGAGGTTAAATGACTTGCTCCAAAGCACACGAGTAAGTAGTGATGAAAACCACACAAACCCAGGCTGACTTAACAAGTGCTGTGAGGCTCAAATGAAAGGATTCGTTCGGATGCTGGATTCAGGCAAACACTGGTGGTAATCCTAGCACTTGAGAGGTAGCAGCAGCAACCTTGGCTACTTAGAGAGTTCAAGGCTAGTCTGGAGTACATGAGACCCTGTCTCAAAATACCACCACTACCAACAACAAAAGAGTTCATTTAAAAACTCTTTGATATTCTGAGATGTTCTACATGTTTAGTTGACTTTTCTTATTTCCCAGTGTCTTAGTGGGGGAAAAAAAAAAAGAGTTAATACAATGTTCTAAATGCCTTCCTGGTACATAGTTCACTTGTCCTGACTATATCTTGGTTTCTCATTTGTGAATTAGGAATTAAATTAGAACATCTCTAATTTTAAAAAGGTTTTTGAGGTCATTATTCATGCTGATTTAAAACATTGAAGATATCCCTTGCCGGGTACATTTCTCCTTATGGGTACAGGAGCTGTTCTCAGCACAACCCTCTCCCCAGCTCTAGGGCTTGTGCCTGGATGGCTTTTGCACACATAGAGGTGGCTTCCTGCTAGTGCTAGAGGGACACTGACCCAGAGAACACTTGCAGTGGTATTTGCTTAGGTATTGCAGTCCGATAGGGAGATGTGCCTCATAGGTGGACAGATTGAAGGAGGGGTAGTTGGAACATTTCCATGACTCTGTTTTCTTTTCACCCAGTGAATAGGCTAAGCAACAGCCTGTTGTTTTAAAATGAGCATTATTAATAATAACTGTGGCTTATATTTTCACCATTGTAGCTTTTGAGAAATGCATCCACGGGAAGAGAGGTCTTAGGGTATTGTAGGATGAGTTATCTGATCCTGAACAAGCCATTCCACTCTTAGAATTTTCAGTTCTTAACTAGGGAGTAAGATGCAATACCATTTCTTCTCAGAATGTATGATCATAAGTATGGTTTGCATTAAGTGAGTTGCCACAGAGTCCAGATACTGATACTTATCTCTGGAGAAAGATAGAAAACAGACTAGACCTGTCCTGGGTTTCTTAGAGCTCCAACTCCTGGCTTAAGTTTCGCCTCTAAGTGACATAAATAGGCCGTATGTTTCAGGCATCCTCAGAGTCAGTTGTGTTGTATCTCTTCATCTGTATTTATTCAGGGATTTGTGGTGATGTAAGTTGTCTCAGTTCTTTGCTGTCAGCAAGTTTAAACCAAACAGTGTAGCATTTGGGGTAGATGGCATCAGTTACTTGGATTAATGAAATTTTTGATATGGGTGTGTTAAGGTTAGTAATAACACAATTCTGAAATACCTACTTCTTTCTCAAACTACAGTAGTACTCCAACCACCAAAGATTGAATCTGGTTTACTGAATTGTGCCAGTTACATCTTTCTGTGTGTGTGTGTGTGTGTGTGTGTGTGTGTGTGTGTGTGTGTGTGTCTGTCTGTCTGTCTGTCTGTCTGTGCTGTGTGTCTATGTCTGTGGAGAGAGATGGAGGGAGGGAGGGGGGAGAGAGAGAGATTTTTTTTTTTTAAAAAACTGTTTTGTAGAACTGTCAGTCTAGAAATGCCAGCTTTTCTGGATTCAGCAGCAAAAGAATTAATCATTATCCTGGCAGCAACAGAAACTGCCTAGATTTTTCACCTTCGCCCTGCATTTCTTTTTTTGGTCCTAGAAGAAAAAGAACATGTATACACACTTAAACACATACACGCACACTTACTCTCTCACACAAGACTTGATATAAAATGATCTCATGCTCAGGAGAGCAGGAATTACTTGGGAGGGGTACTTGTGTGCTGCGGGGTTAGTAGGCATGATGTGAAAGCAGGCCTGTTTGGTCTGTGAAGATTGCAGATAAGGGTGATATGTAATTGAGTAAGAATTTGAAAAATTATCCGATAACATTAGGAGCAGCAAAGCAACTGCTTGTGCCTTTTTATGCTCAAACTATTTGGAGTAGGAGTGAGGAGTTCTCCTTGTTTTCAGGGCGTGGGAACCCTCTCCCCACTCTGCTAGCCAGATATGTTTGCCCAAACACAGAGTGTGAGGTTTCGGAGTGATCTTCATGTCTAGTGTGGTCTTCTGCCCCTGGGCAATTCTTGAGTCTAGTGGTTTCTGGAAAAAGGTTGTCAGCTAACTTAAAATCCGTTCTAGAGGAGCCTCGTATCTTCACTACTGCTACCACATGCTCTGTGCAGACTTGCTTCATTTGGGTTCTCAGCCCTTAGGAAGGAGGAGGGTATTCATGAAACTTGCAAGGCCTTGGCTCTTGGCTACTGGGGTGTTCTTCCCAGCCCTCTCCATCCTTACTTCCCCTAGTGTTCGGATACTTTGTGTGAACAGGCAGAAAGAACTCACTTCAACCGAACACCCATTTATAGAGCACCTACTATGTGCTTGGTGCTGTTAGGTTGTAGACATACACATAAAGAAAAAAGCGTTTCTGTCTTTCAAGTACTTCAGCCTGTTAGCGAGACGGACAGATAATACAGACACAGTGGATAAGGGGATGGTGAGTCTTGTTGACGAGGCTGGTTGAGGGAAGGTGATGATTGCCACCTAAGTGACAGAGACACAGGTATTATGTCATGGGCTTCTGGTACTTTGTCTTACTTGATTTCAAGTAGTACTACAACAGGCCTCTTTGGTTTTGTCTTTTTTAAAATGCTTCATTGTGAGACTAGTATACATTTACTTACAGTTGTAAGAATATTACAGATTGTATACAGTCTCTAATTAGTTTTCTTCAGTAGCTAATACCTTACAAAATGATACAAAATACAGAATCACAACTAGGACCTTGACATCGATCAGGCAAAATCCTGACCAGTTCTATCGGCACGAAGACCCTTCGTGTTACCCTTATAATCTTGCCCTCCCTTGCATTCTTTCATACTGTGCCTTCCATGCTCCATCCCTCATCCTGTAGTTTCTTGGCTCCATGATCTCTTGTCTACATCTATAATTTTATCATTTCAAGAATATAATACAAATATATCTCTGAGCATGTAACCTTTTAGGATGGACTTTTTCAGGGCTCAGTGGTTAAAGGAGCTTGCTGGCAAGCCTGATGACCTGAGTTCGATCCTAGGACCCAGGTGGTGGGAAGAGAGAACCAACTTCCTCAAGTTTTCCTCTGATCTCCACATGTGTGCCATGGCAAGAGCTGATATGCACACACACAGACAAACAGACACACAGACACAAACACAAACACACTTAACAAATGTAATTTTAAAAATTAATAGAAGAGATAGACCTTTTATAACAGTGCATTCCTTTAGGCTGGTGAGAAGCTCAACAGGGGATGGTGCTTGTCAGGCAAGACTGGCAAGTTAAGTTCAATCTCCAGAACTCTGTAAATGTAGAAGGAGGAACCAACGCCACAGAATTGTTCTCTGGTTCCCATGTGTGCACCACGACACACGTACCCTTCCCCTTCCCCCAAACATATCACACACACACATACACACACACACACACACACACACACGCACGCACGCACGCACGCACGCACGCACACACACACACACACACATGCACACACAGAGAAAATAATAATAAAATAGGGATGTGAAATGGCTCAGTGGTTAAATTTCAGTTAAAGCCTAGTGATGACTTCAAGCTCTGGGACCCACAGGATGAAGGGAAAGAACTAACTCCTGAAAATTGTCCTCTGAACTTCACACCCTCCTCCCAAATAAATATGTGCAACTTTAAAAACAGAGTATATTTCTTTTTTCTTGCTAAATATTGTCCCATGGTGTGGCTGTTTGACTGCTTAATCATGTACTCATTGAAGGATCCCTGGGTTTCCCATTTTGGAATGTTATGCATAAAGCTACTATGTTTATAAGCTATGAATGAAGAACACTCAGGTACAGATTTTATATAATGAGGTTTTTAAAAAAAATATTGTGGGTTATTAATAGGAAATTCAAAGTTTTTATTCATCCATAGAAGAGCATAATATAGAATATTATTATTCCTACAGCCCAGAGTTCTGTATATAACTGAGATACTGTGTGGCAGTAATACTATAATATGCAATGAAATATTAACATATATAAATGGGACAAGATGTTACCTCACTGTTCGGTCCTTTACTCTTAGTTAGATATCAGAGTAGTACTTTTTAAAAATTACTCATATTTATTTATTTTGTGGTGTGTGTGTTCATGCAGTTACATGCATGTGCACTGACCATGGTGTGCATATGGAAGTCAAGGACAGTTTATGGGAGTGTTTCTCCATTTTCAATCTGTGGGTCCTAGGATTGAATTGAGGTTATCAAGCTTTGTAGAAGGTGCCTGTACTGGCTGAATCATATTTCTGGGCCACTGTTCTTAAATTATGATTTAGAGAGCTTTTAGGCTGCCTCTTTTCTTTCTTCTTTCTTTCTTTCTTTCTTTCTTTCTTTCTTTCTTTCTTTCTTTCTTTCTTTCTTTCTTTCTTTCTTTCTTTCTTTCTTTCTTTCTTTCTTTCTTCCTT
>CABHPQ010154675.1:28895-58476 GCA_902168405.1 Peromyscus aztecus | reverse complement strand
GCCTTCCTTCCTTCCTTCCTTCCTTCCTTCCTTCCTTCCTTCCTTTCTTTTTGTGGTTTTTTAAGGCAGGGTTTCTCTGTGTAGCTTTGCGCCTTTCCTAGAACTCGATTTGTAGACCAGGCTGGCCTTGAACTCACAGAGATCCTCCTGCCTCTGCCTCCTGGAGTGCCACTACCGCCCGGCCAGGCTGCCTCTTTTCTTATTACTGATGTGTAGGTAGTCCTTATATATTCTGATTATTGAAGAGTATTGGTTGAAATAACTTCTGTCAGAGTTTATTTATCTTCTTACATTTATTGAATTCTTTGATATGTGAGAATTTTCAGTTTATTTATATAGTTAAATTGTCTAATCTCTCTTTATGGCCTGGATTTGTTCAAAACATGCACACATGCTTTTTCTATTCTGAAATTATAATGTACTTGTGTTTTTTTCCTAAGAGTTTTAAAAGAGCATTACTTGTCATGTATCTTTGAATAAATCAGGAATTAATTTTTGTAAATGCTGTGAACTAGGGAATAACTTTATTTTAAACTCTGTATGGATGTTTGTCTTACCTTCATAATCCTTTCTCTCTACTGATTTGTAATAGTCACCTTTGTGCTTACATCAGATTTGTACAGATTTATGCGCAAGATCAGTTCTCCATTATGCTGAGGTGGTACTGCCCCTGGGTCCCTGTTAAGGGACGCAAATGTCTTTCTCCTGCAGTAGACAACACTAGGCTGGCACCATCGTCCCAAACAGAATAGCTCTGCAATTGTGCTTACTGTATTTGGCATCTACTTATATGTGTGCAGGTGCATGTATATATCCATGTGTGTGGAGGCCAGAGGTTGATGTTGACTATTTTTTTCAACCACTCTCCATCTTCCATGTTGAGGTAGGGACTCCCTTGAACCCAGAGCTCACTGATTTGGCTCTTCTAGCAATCAGTTTGCTGTGTCTGGAGATCCCATCTCTGCCTCCCAAACACTGGGATTACGAATGGGCCATCAGGTTTGACTGATACTTACATGGATGCTGGAGTTTCAAACTCCAGTTCCCAGTATATGTGTGGCAAGTACTTTATTCTCTGAGTCTTACCTCCAGTCCACTACTTAAGATTTTATTTGAAGAACTTATACCTCGGCCAGGCAGTGGTGGCACACGCCTGTAATCCCAGCATTTGGGAGGCAGAGGTAGACGGACCTCAGAGTTTGAGGTTAGCCTGGTTGACAGAGCAAGTTCTAGGACAGCTAGGACTACATAGAGAAACCCTGTCTCAAAAAACAAAAACAAAAACAAAAAACAAAACAAAACAAAAAAATCTGGAGGGGAAAAAAAGAACTTTTTAAAATTTGAAAACTGCCATTGTTCATTCATTCATTCATTCATTCATTCACTCATTCATTCATTGTGTATGTGTGTGTGTGTGTGTGTGTGTATGCACACCATGTGAGTATGCATGTACATGTGTACATATACATGTGGAGGCCAGAAGTCCTGTCAGGAATTGTTCCTCAGGTGCCATCCACCTTGTCTTTTTGAGACACGATCCCACACTGTTATTATAGGGCTTGATGATAAGGCTAGGTTGTAAATCTAGGTAGGCTGTGGCCAGTGAACCTCATATCTACCTGTCTCTGCTTTGCTAGTCTAGTGCTGAGATTACAAGTGTAGGCTAGGCTTTCATACATGGGTTTGAGGATCATGCCTGCAAAGTACTTTACTGACTGAACAGTCTCTTCAGCCTCCCCCTGCCTTTTTTTCTTTTCTATTTTAAGAGCAAGGTTTCATGTAGTCCAGGCTGGACTCAAACTCACTACATAGCTGAGGCTGGGCTTAACTCCTGCCCGTCCTGCCTTCAGCTTTTGAGTGCTGGGAGTGTAGATATGCACCACCACACTTGAAAGTTTTGTTGTTGTTGTGTGTGTGTTGAGACAGGTTCTCACTACACAGTAACCCGAGTTGGCTTCTAACTCACTGTGTAGCTCACTTTGGCCTCAAACTGGCAATCTTCTTGCATCTGTTGCCCAAGGACTAAAATTACAGGTGTGTGCCACCATGTCCAGCCAAGACTACTATTTTAGCAAATTTAATTTTGGAAAAATTTCTAGTTTTTTTGTTGCCAAGGGTCTTCTTCCTCATTTTGGATTAGATACAAAGGGTAAGAAGTCAGGACCTAGCAGTGACAGGACAGTGTATTTTTTTAAAGTGAAATAAAAGTATTATTCTGTGTGTATATATGACTTGGTGACTGTCGGTAATTCCAAGTATATAACCTATGCCACAAATAATTATTATATTGTTTCCATAATATTGGGTTGTCTAGAATCTTACTCTTTTCCTCTGTTATCATATAAATCAAGGAAGGAAAACAGCCTGCATATAAGAAAAGTAATTAAAAAAATTAACCTACAGAAATACAAGAAATGACATCAGCCTGGGGATGACTAAAAATGAGTGATGCTGATAAGCACTTGAGGAATTTGAGATGGGAGAGGTGTTGGCCAGAGTGAATAAGACCTTGATTTATGGAGTGGGACTTGGTGAAGCTGGGAGTAGGAGGGCAGAACAGAGGCCGAGTGTCTTCTCTTAGTGGCATTCCCACCGCCCTTCCCGTGCTTACCACCCCTGCCTCACTTCCTACGCCCTAATACAATGATGGTTTGTGTTATGTACTCTCACCCCCTCTCGTTTCTCTCTCCTAGACACACACTCTGTATCAGAAAGCTTATGAGTTACTGGATGGTGGGCAGCGGGTGCCTTCCATTTCAGCATTCCCAGTATCCAGCACCATGTTTGCATCTGGTAGGCACCCAGCAAATATGTCTGGCTGGAGTTGACTCATAGAGGAGTAAGATCAGGGCTCTGCACTTGGGCAGTGGAGAACAATGGAGGCAGTTAGAGTTGAGGAGTAGTGTGATGATGTTGCGTTTCAGGTCTTCTTGGTTGCTCCGGGCAGCCTGGCTGGCCAGGGGAGGGAGGGGAAGGCCTGCTCCTGTCCATACAGGGCGTACTAGTTAGTCTATGCTGGGCCCTGCCCTGGGTGCTACAAGTCTGTTGCTAGTAATCAGTCCTGGAGCCATTGATGAGGAAAATGTCATTCCTGCCAATTGTTTTGCAGTGGAATGGGGATTGCACCTCAGCTCAACTCTGAAGCCTTGTTTGTTTTTCAACCCTTGGTGCTATATTTGATTACACTGTGTGGAAAGATAGAAAAGTGAGCTGTGCAGCGGGGTGGGGACTCAGGGTGAGAAATCAGTCAAGATGCCTGAAGTTTCTAGCTTGAGAGAAGCAGACCATGGCAGACAGAGACAGAGGGAAGTCAGGGCGAGGAAGATGCAGTTGCTAAGAAATGAGCGTTATTTTAGACAGCCTGACTTTGAGGTGACACTGTGATGGTGCCACCCTCAGCCCCTTCATTAAATCTGTCGTTTCCCTTTCTTCTAAATTGGCAATGTTGCAGAGAAGCCTGCAGAAGAGATGACACCTCCTGTGTGTGTCAAACACCTGACCTAATTTGCAGCTTCTTTACATTTCAGTCTGGGAAATGTTCTCTCTTGAAGGGGACTTCATGTTGTGTTTGTGTTTGGGATTAAGTAGCGTTTTCTTTCCCTGTGCTCTGCAGGGAATGAGCAGAGCTAAACAAGGAAAGGGGAACCTTGTTCTGAGCTGCCCTGCCTTGAGAGTTACTTAGAAGCTTCTTCAGATGGCCAGCTGGGAACTTTGCAGAAGTCAAGTCAAGCCCTGTTACCATCTAAGTGCCTATGGTCCGACTAAGATCTGGAGAGAGACCAAGTTATTTTAAAAGCACTCCAGGGAGTGTGGGAGAGGCTGAGTTCAGCAAAACATGTCTGGGTGGTGCTCCTCTTGTTTCTGGGTGTGGATGCAGGAGTGGCTAATCACCTTAATTTGAATAAATCTGGGATGGTGAGATGATTCTCTGATAGAGGATTTGATTAGAGATTGTAGTGTAGGATTTGTTGAAAGAGGGTATCATGCTGCAGGTATTAATAAAAATACATTTCGGGTATTAACAGTTGAACTTAATGTATTCTGTCATCGTCTCCGAAGCTTTTGAATTGGTAGTGTTATTTTGTTTTGAACAATGTGGCTCATAGTTACTGCTCGTCCAGTTGTTGCATCTCAGGTGACTATAGGAGTTTATCCCTCTCACTCCCTTTTTTGAGGAGCAAAGCTGGGTGGGTGGGTTGGGAATGCCAAACCAGAGTTTGTAAGCACAATAAAACAAGCAGCTAGAGGTTGAGAGGCTTGGTACCAGTGCTAGTGCCATCAGATGCACACCCTGAGTAAGTCCCCAGCATCACCTGGCCTCAGCCTTTTCACCTATAAGAAGAAACAGTGTCTGCAATTAGGGGTTGTTGTGTTGATGCAGTGAGATTTTGCTTATATAGGTGTATAAATTTTATAATTCAGGCTTTGTAATTTACACAGCTCCAACAAACATGAATTAAGATTTTATTTGCTATTGCAGAAGAATGTGGATAGTCTTCTTGGTGTTTGTTTTAATGGGGCTTGACCTATATAACACGACTCAAGGGCATTTGTTAAATCGAATCACCTATTGCTTTCTGGGCCATGCCTGAAATGACTTGCTATGTTTTGGTGAACTCCTTTTGCACTGCCCTAGTTTGAGGTTGCTCTTCCACAATTTGGGTGAAATTTCTTCTCACTTGGAAACAAAACAGTAACTTGGGCAGGGTAGATATTAGGAACATGACTTAGCTGGTAAATATGTGATTAATAATGTACCTTTGGCTTAAGTGTTGGTTTGGGCCTCAGTATATGATAGGCCAATGATAACTAGCCAGTCAACCAAGTTGAGCATGTTGGGAAACCTAATGGGCTCTGTTCATGCTTGAAGCATGACTGTGCCAATGCTATACTGGTTAATTAACAAGGTGAGTGCATACCAGTAACACTACTTGTATTCATTTGATTATACCTCTTTGTCACGTGCTGAGTTCCTTGAGAACAGAGACTATTCTTGCTTATCTTTGTTTTCTGATGTATTCAGTGAAGTGTTTAGTACATAGTAAATGCTTATTGGGTGAATGAATGAAGGGATAAATATATGAATGAATGAAACTTGGCATTTTATTCAATTGGAGGGATTTTTTTGTGGAAGGCAAAGGTGTGGGATTACAGGGTAATTTCATAGATGCCTTCTCAACTGTGAGGGAGCGACCCATACTTATGCACTGCTGTCCTGGCCTGATGCCATAGTGGTGAGGACTGACTCGGCATCTGTCCCTTTCTTAGAGTAGTTGACCCCTCTACCTCTCTTCTCTCCTCGCCTTCCTTTCAAGACTTGAAATGCACTTAATTTTGCCGAGACCGTCTCCTCATCCTGCTTCTTTTGTGTATGTGCACCTGTGTGTGAGTGCACATGCATGCATGTATGTATGCATGTGTAGACCTGAGGTCAACCTTGGGTATTATTCCTCAGATGCTGTCTACCTTACTTTTTGATACAGACTCCTGCGGGCCTGGGCCTCACTCACGTATTAGGCTAGGCTATCTGGCTAGTAAGCTTCTGGGATCCATCTGTATCTGTCTCCTTAGCACTGGGATTACAAGCCCAGGCCACTATGCCAGCCTTTTTGACTTGGGCTTTGGGGATCAGACTCAGGTTCTCCTGCTTGCCCATCAAGTACTTCACAGCTCCACTGTCTACCCAGTCTGCACTTCTCTTTTCCAACTCTTGTTGAGAAGGTCCATTCCTGTTCATGAGTTAAAGCCACATCAAACTCCTGCCCCTAGGGACCTTTACTGTGGCAGATGAACTTGAAAAGCACCAGTGAGGGGCCTGAGAGAGGAGAGGCCTGGCCACAAGTCCTACAGCGAGATGAGAGCAACAACCTTGGAAACCTCTGAAAGTGCCCCTTTTAGTAGTGTGGCCTGTAGAGTCGTGACGGCTCAGGTTACTTCTGCATCCTTCTCAAGTGAAATTCCCTTTCTCACACTCCATCCTAAAAAACAAAGCAGAGGCTGGAGAGATGGTTCATCAGGTAAGAGCACTTGCTGCTCTTCCACAGGCCTAAGTTCAATTCCTAGCACCCACGTCAGTCAGACAACTCACAGATCCTGTAGCTGCAGCTCAGGAGATCTGATACCTCTGGTCTCTGACAGCACCTGCACTCGTGTGCAGCCATCACAGACACATACACACATAATTATAAATGAAATTAATCTTTAAAAAAGCAGATAAAACCCTCTATACCCATTTCTTTTTTGGTCTTTAGTAATGCAGAGAGAATGGGATTTAGAGTTAAAAGGGCCATAGTCTCTTGGCCACTTACTAGCTTTGCTACTTGGAAACTTTTCCAGGTTTTCTGTGCCTCTGTTTCCTTCTTTGAAAATAAGACCATGTATGATGAAATAGCCACCTATCCATAGTGTCCTTGTTAAGTTTATATATGAAAAATCGTTTGTAGCCACCTAAGTACCATATACATGTCAGATATTTCTCATATTACATCAGTTTTCTGTGTTGTGTTGGATTTGCATATACTTGATGCATTTTGGTTGCATTATGGTCTTAGGAGTTTGCCATCTTAAGAACTGAAGTGACACACAGAACATGCCTTTCATGGTAAATTAGTGTGTTTGAATTTCATCAAATTCACAAATAATGTTGTTATGTAGTGCAATGTACCCTATTGGTAAATTAATTGAGGGTGTCTTCAAATTAAGTATGGATGGAAGGATTTATTTCATACATTTGTTCCTACCACGGTATTTAGCAGCACTGGACACTTAAAGGGTGATTATGGTGTACTGGTGATAATTTTGAAAGTCATCTTAATCATGACTCCTAATCATTTTTATTTAATAGTAAATCAAAAATATCTTGAGAATATTAAACTCACTTATTTTGGAAATGAGAATGGGAACTTGGATGTTCTTAACAGGTTCATCTTGGTGTTGTGCTATTCTTTTTCTCTAAGTTGGATAAATTTGGGTTTGTAAAACCAAATTTGACTGCAAAATACTATATAAAAGAAAGGCACATGTCTTCTGGTTGGCTTCCTAGTAGGGTGCATTTTTTCAGGAATCTCCTCCCCCCTTTTAAGATGACATTTCTTCTCAACTAAGAAAACCACTTTCCAGACTCTGTTTTTGGGAACTATTTCAGAACTGGTAAGAATACAGTCACTTTGACTTCCTGGAGAAGCTTCTGCTTTTGAGACAGGTTCTCACAACAGACCCCAGACATACCTGGATACTCACTAGATAGCTTAGGATCAAAGGTGGGCTCCTGCCTGTGCCTCCCACTGCCACCATTCAAATAGGTGATGGTTAATGTTGACTGTTAAAAGGTTTTCTAAAGGGAGCATTCACATTCCCAGAGTCAAGTTTGAGGAGCCACAGGAGACAGTTGCAGAGGCAGGCTGTCAGCTACCCTCCCCACAGAGTTTAAAGAAAAGGGTGAACTATTTTGTTAGCTAGTGTGTGTACTGGTGGACCTGAGTACTTAAAGATGATAGATTTTCCGTTCTTAGTCTTCTTTGGACAGCTTCTTTCATGTATGCAGGGATTATGTAATGTTGTAGTCACCCCATATTGAATGTATTCTTGACTGGATTTGGTTTCACTGTTCTTAAGTTCCCTTTGTCTTATCTTCTAGGCATGTCACTCTGAATGCTTAAATCATTAACAATTCATTTAAAGTCTTAGCTCTTTTCATTTTCTCACCCTACAACCTGGGTGTGGTGGGAACCTGTACAGGCCTGCCTGTCAGGGCCACACCTGAGCACCTTAGTATTTTGGGTGTCAGAGGCCATGGAATAAGCAGATTGATTAGAGTGGAGTGATTGATTGGAATAAGCAGATTGCTCACTGAAGACCCTTGTAGTGAGGAGAGGACTACAGGGTAGAGAATGACAGCCTAGAGTCAGACTCTTGAACCTGAAGATTGGACTGGTAACACCTTGATTGTCGGTTGTTTTTTTTTTTTGGTTTTTCAGACAGGGTTTCTCTGTGTAGCTTTGTGCCTTTCCTGGAACTCAACTCTGTAGCCCTGACTGGCCTTGAACTTACAGAGATCCGCCTGGCTCTGCCTCCTGAGTGCTGGGATTAAAGGCTGCGCCACCACCGCCCGGCGACTGTCTTCTTCTGCCGCAGCCTTTGTTCTCTTTTCTTCAGTGGCTGTTTTTGACTTGTGTTTTTCTTCTTTCAAAGCATCCGGAGTTCTTTTACTTCTGTCATTTTCATTTATTTGTTGCAGAAACAAGAATGCAAGTTCTTTCCTCCCACAGTTCTAGGATTGAACCCCAGGGAGATACATGTTAGGCAGATATCTACACTGAGCTGCAGACCTGCAAGGAGGAAAGTCTTGATGGAAGTGACATGTTGCATCACTTGCTGGGCTGTGGAGTCATTGCTCTTACAGTAGATGTTCCAGTGGTCTCTCTGGGAAACAGCAGGAGCATGTCATGAGAAATGCATTCATTAGTTGATTTTGTCATAGTGTGAACATGGTAGAATGTATTTAGACAAACCTAGTTGTAGTTGTAAGTTAATTATTCACCTCTTGATGCAAAATAAGAGGTGTGGTAAACACAGATGTATGAGTCTGCTGCCACTAGTAATACAGCATACTGTTTTACAGGAAGTTTCTTTTTACATAAATAATATAGCCTAACATAAAAAGTATAGCTTAGTAAATATATAGACAAGCAACATAATTGTTTGTTGTCATTACCAAGTATTATATATGTACATAATTATATGTGCTATACTTTTATATGGATATGATTGGCAGTGCAGTAGGTTTCTTGACAAAACATCACTACCAACATGTGAGTAAAGTGTTAAGTTATGTGATGTTACAAAGGCCATGATATCATTAGGAGAGAGAAATTATTGAGCTCCATTATAATCTTAGGGGGCATATCTAGTCCATTGTTGACCAAAATGTGGTTGTAAGGCATATAGCTATTAGATGTGTGTGTACATACACCTGTATATTTATATGTACACATCCATCCGTCTCCTCTTATTCCAAAGATTAATCTGCATCTAATCTTCTTTTTTGTTTTTTTTCTGTTTTGGTTTTTCAAGACAGGGTTTCTCTATGTAGCCCTGGCTGTCCTGGAACTTGCTCTGTAGACCAGGCTTACCTCAAACTCATAGAGATCCACCTGCCTCTGTCTCCCAAGTGTTGGGATCAAAGGTGTGTGCCACTGCTGCTCGGCTCCTTCCTCTTCTTTTTTGAGACAGTATCTTTCTATAGCTCATGATGGCCTTGAACTTTTTTTTTTTTTCTTTCGAGACAGAGTTTCTCTGTGTGTAGCTTTGGCACCTTTCCTGGAACTCACTCTGTAGCCCAGGCTGGCCTCGAACTCACAGAGATCCGCTTGCCTCTGCCTCCCGAGTGCTGGGATTAAAGGTGTGCACCACCACCGCCTGGCAAGTACTAGTGTTTTTATATACTATGTTGTTTTGTTTTTGAGATAGGGTCTTACTATGTAGCCTTGGCTGGTCTGGAACTTGCCATGTAGACCAAGGTGGCCTTGAACTCACAGGAATTTATTAATCCCTGCACTGCTTTCTAAGTACAGGGATGAAAAGTATGCACCATAACACCTATTAGTATTTTTATATATTTTAAATATCTTATATGTCAAGAAGAAATGTTTCTTTGCTATTGACTCCTTTGTGAGCTGATCATTTGCAACTTGTATTGAGAGAAGGCAGTTCAATCAATCAAAATGTTTCTGCTGCATAAGTATATTTTATAATGGAAATGAAGTGACAGCGCCAGAATTGGCATTTCTTGACGGCTTTGGTATTTCTTGCAAGTGTAGATACGATCCAAGACATTGTCTCTGTTTATCTACCTGAGGGTCTTGCCCTGTCTTTAAAGACATTCAATTTGTTTATTTAAAAACATGCATTCATTTATTCATTTGTTCATTCATTCATTCATTCATTCATATACTCAACGCATAGTGATGCTTGTCCATTATATATTAGGATCTTATTTGGTATGAGAGAGAGTTATCGATAGACTGAACAAGTCTCTGCTTTTGTGGGACTTTAATATTAGAGAAATATTTAATAGACAAATATATGGATAAGTTAATAGGATATTTTAAGTTGGTGCAAAAGCAATTGTGGTTTTTGCATTGTTGAAATTTGAGATCAGAATATGTTTCTAATAAACATGGATGTGTTTTACTACACATTTTTACTTTATGTTTTTGCAAATGACATTACTTGCTATTTATTTTATACTGTGAATGTTGTCTTCTCTTATTCTATACAATAGAAACCATTTCTTGATTAGATTGTGGCATGCAATGAAAAGTAGATTGTATACAGCTGGCCATGGCCAGCTTAGTGGTTGGACTGAAAAGAAGCTCCAAAGCACTTCCCAAAGGCGAACTTGGTCACTGCATGGTCACTGCTGCTGGTCTAATCTGCAGCTTCTTGACTCCTGGCCAGACACTCACATCTGAGAAGTATGCTCAGCAAACTGATGGGTTGTACTGAAAACTGCAACACCAGAAGCTAGCATTGGTCAGTAGAAAGGTCCCAGATCTCCTCCACAATGCCTGAACTCACATTGCACAACCAAGGTTTGAAAAATTGAATGAAACTGGGTGTGGTGGCAAACACCTTTAATCCCAGCACTAAGGAGGGAGAGAGGCAGGCAGACCTCTTTGAGTTCTAGGCCAGCCGAGGCTACGTTACATAGTAAGACCCTATCTCAAAACAAAACAAAAAACTTTAAAAAAGATTCCTTGTCTGACATTATTTACCTTCACTGTTTCATCCTGACATCTTTTTATTTAATTAATTAATTTATTTATTTATTTATTCATTTTTAAGACAAGATCTCATTGTATAGATAGATCAAGCTGGTCTGGAACTCACAGAGATCTACCTGCCTCTGCCTCTTGGGTGCTGAGATCAAAAGCTATGCACCATCACATTCAGGCATCTTTTTGCAGGAAAAATGCTTCCACATCCAGCAGGATGCAGGAAATGCTTTCTAGGAGTTCATCTAATCCTGAAGCACAGATTTTTACACTACAGGAATTACACTATTTCTCATTAGCAAAAATGTATTGATTGCAGTGGTGTCCATTTTGATTAATAAATATATATCTATTTGAGTCTAGTCATAATGATTAAATTTTTTTATGATCTGAAACTGCAATTGCTTTTGCACTGACTTAATACTTGAATGTTCAGAGGGAACTAGAACAAGAGGTATGGACAGTGCCTGGAAGAGAAGAGGGAACTTCCTTAATCACCTGTGGGCGGGGAAGGCTGTGTGGAGATGATGCCTGAGCTGACATTGTGATGAAGAAATGGAGCAATGCAGGGGACGATGGGGGGAGCAGGTCTAAGGGGCTGACGTAGACAGAGCCTCATAGGTTTGAGGAACAGAGAAAAAGTGTTGAGCAAAGAGGATGGAGAACAAGTAGAAGAAGGATAGATAGATGTGAAGTGCAATAGGCAGGCCTGGCCAGACTGTGCCAAGACTAGAAAACATCCTAGGGACTCTGATTTCGTCTGTGCACTGGGGAATCCAGGAAGGCAGTAAGTGAGGAGTGACATGCCTTATTGACTCACATGCTTACGGTTATTCTGCTTGTTGTGTGGAAAATGGATGTCAGTGGTAAAAAGGTAGAAGAAAGA
Organism: Peromyscus aztecus; assembly: GCA_902168405.1. Taxonomy (NCBI): domain Eukaryota; kingdom Metazoa; phylum Chordata; class Mammalia; order Rodentia; family Cricetidae; genus Peromyscus; species Peromyscus aztecus. The sequence goes on along the minus strand of CABHPQ010154675.1, from coordinate 46,815 downwards.
GTACCATTTACAAGATTCTTGCAGTGATTGAGTGTGAGGAAATGATGGGTTAAACTAGGTGGACAAATCGGAGCTTTGTTTTACCTTTCTACTAGATAAAACCACAGTGAGTGGTATTCTCAACATATGGACATGAAAGGAGTATGTGCAAGGAAGAGTGGTAGTGCAGGGGTATGTGTGTAACAACAATTCCATTTAGGCAGGATCATCTTTCCCTGGGACAGGATTGCTACTTACAGAACAGGCTCTGTAAGATGACAGGCAGTTTACAGCTAACATCCACAGCTGCACAGGGCCACTTGAAACTTGGAGATGATACCTGAGCAGATACTGTAAGCCTGCTAGAACGTATATAGACCACTGTTCTAGTTTGCTCTCTGTTCCTGTGATAAACACCGTGACCAACATGTCTTTAATCACAGCATGTGGGAGGCAGATGCATCCATGCAGATCTCTCTGAGTTAGAGGCTGGCTGGGTCTACATAGTGAGTTCCAGGCCAGCCAGAGTTACTAATTGAGACTTTATCTCAACAAAAATCAAAAAACACACCAGGACCAGAAGCAACTTAGGGGAGAAAAGGTTTTATTTGGCTAACACTTTCAGGTCACAATCCATCATTGAGCTGAAGTAGTAACTAAAGCCCAGACACAGAGGAACACGGATTATTGCCTGTCCCCAAGAGTCACATCCTTATGCCTGCCCAAGGAATGTACCACTCATAGTGTACTGGGCTCTCCTACATCAATTAATCATCAGACAGTCCTTCACAGACAGGCCCAGAGACCAACTTGATAAAGGCAATTCTTGAGCTGAGGTTTCTCCTCTCACATAACTCTAGTCTGTGTCAAATTGACAATAAAAATTAACCAGGACTAGTACTGTGGTACTCTGTTTCCCAAGCCTGGATATAAACTATCTATTGGGTAAGGTTTTATGGCTGTTGTCAAGGTTCCCTGTAGGTGGGTATACTGCAGACATGTCTTATACTATGAGCGTTATCTTTAAAAAATATTCTTTTCCCAGACCCCATTCAGAAGGCTGTTCACTTACTTATATTATTGTGTGAGATTGCATGTGTTTCTTGCAGCTTTGATGAGGATCCAACATAGTGGCTTTCAACCTTCCTAATACTGTGACCCTTTAATAGTTCCTCATGTTGTGGTGACCCCAACTGTAAAATTATTTTTTACTGCTACTTCATAACTGTAATTTTGCAACTGAGTGGTGTCTTAGTTCCTAAGACCATTGGAAAACACATGTGACCCACAGGTAGAGAACTGCTGGTCTAACACTATTAGATACCAGTTTTAGGGGAAAGCAAACAGGTATGTATGGTTAGAATGAGAAAGTTTGGGCACCCACAGTTGGACCTACCTGAATTATTTTATTTATGATTTTAATTTATATGTTTGCGTGAGAGTATGTGCTTGTGAGTGCTGGTGCCCTCAGAGACCAGAGGTATCAGATTCCCCTGGACCTGGAGTTGTAGGCAGTTGTGAGCCATCTGACACAGATGATTGGAATCAAATTCTGGTCCTCTACAAGAGCAGTATTTACTCTTTTCGTGGAAATTATTCAATTTAGGGCTGGAGAGATGGCTCAAGGGTTAAAGTACTTGCTGTGCAAATACAAGGACCTGAGTTCAGAGCCATAGAACCCAGGTAAAAGCCAGGCAGGTATGGTGGCTCCTGGTAATCCCAGCACTGGGAGGCTGCGACAGGATCTCTGGGAAGTGGCTAGCTAGATTAGCCAGAATACTGGAGCTCCAGGTCCAGTGAGAGAGCCTGCCTCAATTAGTAAAATACAGAGCAATAGAGATAGAAGACCGCAGATGGCAGCTTTGGTCCTCTGGACCCCACACATGTGAACAGTGCCTACACAGATGCACCAAAAGTATTTTGTTTTTGTGTGTGGTGTGTTTGTATGTATGTGTGTAACATTCCTACTCACTTACTTCCCCTGGAAGAGAAGAGTCCACAGTTTCAGGAATGGCATTGGTCTGGTTTCTACGTTCTGACCTGATGATGGTCATCCTCAGTCACTAGGCTCCTGTGTTTGGGTGCTTATCTGTTGCAGCCAGAAGGTCTATAAAACAACAGTGAAATTTTCATTGTGAAGAGTTGGTTAAGCAAGGAGGGAGAATACTTAAGCCAAAGTTTTCCAGAGGAAATATTTAAAAAACAACCAGGAATTGGGCATTAAACAGTACAGAACTGTCATTTTTTAAGATCACCAGGAAATACAAAGCAGAGGAGGTTCCAAACTGTTTAGTTATATAGTTACCTTATATTTGCTTAGTATTTGTGCTTTTAAAAATGGGATCATATGGGCTGTAAGATAGCTCAGTTGGTAAAATGCTTTCTGCAAAAGTCTGAAGACCTGAGTTTGATCCCCAGAACGCACATAAAAATGCCTGTGTGGGCAAACAGGAATGCCGAGAGGGGAGAAATAGAGCCCTCACAACTGGTTCTCCAATACTGAGTGGTCAGCCCTCATATCCTAGACATATAAGTAACATTATAGGGACCAAGCAGGTTGTATTTACCTATTTAGGAGAGAGAGAGAGAGAGAGAGAGAGAGAGAGAGAGAGAGAGAGAGAGAGAGAGTGTGTGTGTGAGATGACAAAGAAATAGAGGCCATGCATTAGAATTAGAGAGAGAGCAAGGGGAGGGTATACGGAAAAGGTTGGAAAGAGGGAAGGGAAGGGGGAAACAGTGTAATTATATTTTACTTTTAAAAAATGCTTGCATTTATAATCTTAGTGCTTGCGAGGCAGAGACAAGAGGATTGCTGAGCTTCATGGTCACTTTATGGTGAGACTCTATCTCAAAGAAAGTGGGCAGTGCTCCTGAGAATGATACTCAAGGTTGTCCTCTGTCCTCCACGTGTTTATACACATACATACATACACTTGCACATTCATATTCATCCACACATACCAATTTTTTTTTTAAATTGGGATTATATGTATTGTTTCATTACAGAGATTATAAATCCTGTTTTAAAAGATGGGAAAACTGAAATATTAGATAGGCTAAGTGACATGCCTGAGTTACATAGTAAGGGTAGGACCAGAATGTAGAAAACATAGTTCTTTTTAAAAGAATTCATTGCCTGGCATATACTTGTAATCCCAGGACTCAGGAGGCTAAAGAGTGAGGATCAGGAGTCCCAGGCTAGCCTGGGCTATATAGGAAGCCTCTGTCTCCAAACCAACCAACCAACCAACCAACTTTACTGAAACGTATTTACATCCAATAAAGCACAACCTTTTAAACTAAAAAAAGTTCAAGTTTTGACTAATATATGCACTAATGACATATTGAACGATTCTGTCACACCCACCCACACAGCCCATGTCCCCTCATGCTCCTTTGCCCCTTCCTCATTATTTTGATGCCTAATCTAATGTTCTTTTCACAATCCGATACTCTGACTTAACATCTCTTCATCTCTATCCTTCTGGAGCACTACTGGCTGGCAGTGAGCCAGCTTCCCCATGTGAGTTATAAGACCGAATAGGAAGCTAGTGGGTTGGTTACTCCATTGTGAGTTCTTCCTTGAATTCTTCTCGGCTTCAGGGTATAGAAAGTTAATGTGTGTTCTTTCCAGGTGAGCTTGAAAAACTGGACACCCACTCATTGTCTGCACTTGCTTTCCTGTAGCCTGCAGAGAGGTGGAGGTGGGTAGTGGGCTGGTGGAGGAGATGACCTCTAGAGGATGTTCTACTTCTTTCTGCATGTCTACTCAGCCTCCTGCTTGGAAACCTGCTTTCTGCTGCTTAGTTGCAGCTCCCCAGGGCCTTAATTAGTCTGAATCCTCTATCAGGTGACTGAATCCCAAAAGGCCTTGAAGAGCCCAGCTCTGACAAATGAGCAAACCTTGGGTTTCATAGCTATATAAAGCAGATCCATAGAGCCATTTCCTCTATGTCCATAAGGTTGCAAATGAGGATAGGCCTTTTCTAATGTGCCATTCTCATATCCTGGATTTTGCTCATAGTGTCTTGAACGTTGCAAAGGATGGGAGATTCTTGTCAAAGGGTTGGCCCTGGACCGTAAACGCTCTTAGAGCTGTTATGTAGCAGTAAACTGGCAAGGTGAAGATAGGATTGCTTTAGCTGAACCTCTGTAGTGCTGACAGGAAGTAACCAAGAATGCAGTCTTTATTTTTCTAGATGGAGTTTGCTTCCATTTAGTCACCTGATTCGGGGTTGGGGATCCCTGTGTTATGATAGTAATCTCTTTCATTTGTTTTTGGGCTGTTTGGAGTTTTCAGAGCCAATTTTTTGGCCATCCATCATATCCTATTTGGTGCCTTTTGTTAAGGTGAAAGCCCTCTCTCATATGATTTGGGGTAGCTGAGAGGGTATAACAGACTCAGGTTTCTCCTGCAAGGACTCACTCGTCTTACTCTTGGTCCCCACAATATTAATTTTCTCCTAGTTATCGTACAAATTTCTTTGGCTTTGGGAAGAGTAAAACAGCAGCAGTAAACCAGACTACACGCTCCAGCTTCAGGTTTCTCCCCTGCTGGCAACCCCAATCAGAAATAATATTTTCTAGAGAGTGTAGCCCGAGGCACTGGTTTCATTGGACTCCCTCGAGTCTGGCTGTCAGCAGTTGGTGGCCATTCCTTGCTTTCTTTTTCAATTTGCTGACTGCATCTGCTTGGTGAACCTCTGGTGTTGTCTCTTCGACCTTCCTGCCTGCTTTCCCACTGTAGGGACCTTTTGCATTATGGAGATAGGGAACAGAGTGGGTTTCCTGTGTTTTGTCTACAGCAAAGCTTGGTACGCAGAGGCCTGTGTGCTGACTCCAGTGTGCTTCAGGAAGACATGGTGCTAGGAACAAAAACTTAGTTGAGAGCATCACATGTGCACATAGGGGATGGCTGCACAGAGGTGTGTGTGTGTGTTTACTCATTTCTGCAGGCAAACAGACAATTCTAGTTTTGCAGAGGCCACAGGTTATTGCAATGCTTTCTTTTTCATTTTCCATTGGGGTTATGCTTCCAAAGGCCCAGGAATGTTTCATTCCTTTTCATACTCCAAGAGAGCTTTCTGTAACAACAAAAGAAATATTAAAGATGACAGGGATGCCGGGCGGTGGTGGCGCACGCCTTAAATCCCAGCACTCGGGAGGCAGAGCCAGGCGCATCTCTGTGAGTTTGAGGCCAGCCTGGGCTACCAAGTGAGTTCCAGGAAAGGCGCAAAGCTACACAGAGAAACCCTGTCTCGAAAAACAAATAAACAAACAAACAAAAAAAAATGACAGGGGATGCTAGGAGTTCAGATAGCCAAGGCAGGTAGCAAGGAGAAAAAAAAGAGACCCTAGATTTCAAAGGGAAACTTTTTGGAGCTGCTGGTCACACAGAGAGATTGTGGATTGATTTGACGGTTCCTGGTTTTCATTTAGGCTTTATGTGTACACTTATTTGGGAAGGGAATAGTAACTCTTGCAAGGAGTTGTGGCTGAGCTCCTAGTCCACTGGACCAGACAGAGTTGCTGTAGGTAGGAAGCAGGTTGTCTCAAACATCCACAGAGAGCTCAGAGCTGGGTGGTTGGTGGATGGTTTTGTTTCCTTCCTCCCTCATGCTGTCCTCCTCACAGTCTGTGTCTTCTCTTCCCATCGGAGTCTCTTCTGCTTCCCTTTTCTGCAGCTGTACCTGGGTCCAGATGGCTTCTGCCCCTTCCCTTTTGCTCTGTAGCCCTGATCACTTCTTCACAGACACCCTGGGTGGAAAGAGGGTTTTGTTCTGGTGCCCTCTTTTCTGGAACGGCTGCACCCTACCAAGACAGATGGCTGTCTAGACTATTTTTAACTGTCTCTGGGGAAGAAGATTCTACAACCTATTTTGAAATCTGTTCCACTGATTGACAGTTCTCAAGTTAGGATTTCTTGCTGATACGTTGCTTAAAATTTGACAGGTATAATTGAAAATCCTTCCATTTTGTTCCTTTAAAATCATGTAGTTCGAGGAGAGGGAGTTTGGAAGTCATTTAGGCCCACCCCTAATGAAGAAAATGAAACCCACCAATTTCTTAACTCTAAATTGAAATGGAAAACGTCTCTACATCCTCCCATTGAGAATCCCATCTGTTTTGGGATCTGCCTCTGAAAGCACACATTTGGGTATCATTTTGTGAGAATCAATTTAATTTTCTGGAGAAGAAACCAGTGATTGTGGAGTTGGAAGTGTAGAATGCAAGCATTAATTGACTCACTGTTTTGTTTCTAGTGAGAAAGTTAAATGATGCCTGTAGAATTACCTTGCCATAAAGGTAAAAATGAAATCAACCTTTTAACATACACAGCCTTTTCCAGTTTATTGTTGTGTGTTTTTCCCCCCATTCTCTCAAACCTTTCTTTAAAGGGGAAAAGGGGTGGTAGTACTTAGTTCTCTCCCTCTATCAGTGTGATCCTCTGTATGTTAATATTTGTTGTAATGATTTTGTTTTGGATGGCTGAAACTCATCTGAAGCCTGCTTCACATAGAGGGCTTTCTGCTGTTGCACACTTCCCTTGATACAAGTCCCTGTCCTGCCTCCCCCGACTGACAGCGTCTGGATAGCAAGAAAGCTCTGCTGAGAAATAATGGTGTTACCTCAGTGTTATGTGGTGTGGAAATCCAGCATTCACTGTAAACCAACAAAGCTATTTTAAACGACACTAAAGGGGTCTTGGGAAGGGCTCTCACTCCTTTTTGATAATGGGTGCTTGCAGATTTTCTGTCTCACCTGAGATGTTTTTGGACAACAGAGGTTATTTCACATACCAAGCTAGGATGCCATGTGCTCAGATCAGCTGACAAACTATTCAGACTTGTGGCCAAAGCTTAAGTGACATTTAGTCCAGCTACAAAGAGTCAGTGTACAGCTCCTCTTTTATAGGCGTTAGCATCTCAGGCTCTGGAAATATGGCTGAAACTCAGTGTTCCACCTGCGCTGTGAGTATTTGAGGTATTTAATGTCTCAGGCCAATTTCTCTGCTACGTAATTGGCTTTGTCTAAGGGACAATAACCTCATTTTACTATCAATCTAAAAGAAACAGGCAGGTACTAGAGACATCTTATCTGGTACAGTTAGGCCAGTAGTGTGTGTCTGTCACTCTTTCTTTTTCTGGTACTGGGTTTGAACCTGGATCCTCAAGTATGCTGAACAAGTGCGGTACCATTGAGTATATCCCTGTCTCTTTTTATTTTTCTATTTGGAGACAAGGTCTCACTGAGTAACTCAGGCTGGCCTTGAGCCTGTGATCTTCTGCCTCAGCCTCCTAAATGTCAGTTTGTTTGTTTTTAAATGAAGCAAGTTCATAAATGTATTTGAACAGTGAAATGCAGAATGCTTCCAGATTTCTAAGCTCTACCACTGTGCTCTTTTATTGCTGTCTCCTTACCTAGTTCAGTGGCAGTATTTTTATTTTATTTTTTGGTTTTTCGAGACAGGGTTTCTCTGTGTAACAGCCCTGGCTGTCCTGGCACTCGCTCTGTAGACCAGGCTGGCCTCGAACTCATAGAGATCCGCCTGTCTCTGCCTCCTGAGTTCTGGGATCAAAGGCGGGCACCATGCCCAGCCCCCAGTGGCAATATTTTTAAAATAACTTGTTTTCATTGATCTTTCCAAAACATTCAACTTAAAAAAATGTATGTGGTAATTTTTTCTGCATGTATGCCCTTTGTGTGACTGGTACCTGCAGAGGCCAAAAAAGAGGTTGGATTCACTGGAATTGGAGTTAGAGACAGGCGTGAACTGCTGTGTGGGTGCTAGGAACTGGACCAGGGTCCTCTAAATAGCAGCCAGTGCTCTTAACTGCTGCACCATCTCCCTAGCCCCTCAACTTCGTTTTTTTAGAAACATCTTTTTTTTTTGTATTCGTGGTTAATTGGTTAATATGATTTAATACATAATTAATGGGTGTACCTGTGAACTGCTGGTGCTGGCAAAGCATGCAGCCTGGTTGATTGGAGTACATGTGAGCACATACACAGTAGAGAGGCCTGTTAGCAAACAACTCAGTGTATGTGTGTCTGTGTATACACACATACACACACACACACACACACACACACACACACACACACACACACACATTTGTATATGAATAGATCTTAAATATATATATGTGTATATTTATATATATATATATGGTTGTATGTATAAATGTGTATGTACTAACAGGGCAGCAGCTCTTTTGCTATGTATGTAGCACTATATATATAAGATACTGAGAATCCACAGGAGAGTCTTTAGAGATCAAGATTTTTGCCGCACCAGTTCCTTCTGTTTGCAGGAGAAACTGAGAATTAACTGTGGACTTTTATATATGGGTTGGAACCACACATTTTAGGAAAATCATCTCTTAGTAAATAACCTCATTCTTAGAATAAATACAATAAAAATAATATCAATAATGACTAATATTTGTTGGGCAGTTACTATGTGCTAAGTACTGTGCTATGTGATATATTATCTTTATTACTCTCCATGACCCTGAAGGAAAATACAGCAAGGCATATTGTGTTATTCCTGAATATAGATGAGGAATCTATAGGAGCCAGTGAGGATGTCATAAGATCTAAGCCTTGAACATTTGAATAATTGGTACTGTTTGTTTTCATAGTGCTTGCTTTTGCTTCATTTTAGGTTATAAGGTTCTTCTGGGCAGGGTGAAAGGGTTCTTATGTCCTCAGAGACTGCCTAAAGGGGGTAACTAGCTCTTGCTTTGGGCTTGCTAGGAACCAGGGTGTGTACCCAGTTGATTTCAGAAAATGAAAAGGATCCTTGTGGCCAGGTATTAGGTATTACGTAGAGTACTTGAATTCAGCTTCTGGTACATGGGAAGTACAGCCAAAGAGGCAGTGAGAATGAGCTGTTGTGGGACATTAGACTTTGTCACTTTCCTCACAGGGTTATCCCTTGTGGGAGGGCAGTGTAAAATTCCTGTTACTTTGGCAGCCTGGATGTGTGCGATCCAGCTCTTTGGTGGTGCCAAAACAAACATTAGTGTGGGTCTTAGGGCCCTTGTTTAGGAGTTTGGCAGAGGGTGGGAGGGCTGCATTGGGAGCAGTGTTGATGGAGGTGGTTTTCCTTATTGCTGGCTGGCGGAGGGTAGTTCTGAGCTGAGTTGAAAAGAGTTAAGGTCTTTTGTCTGTCCACACTTTTTGAACCCTTCAGGTAAGGCAAATCCAGGGTTACAAACTCACTCATGGCCTGAAGGGAGCCTAAGAAAGCACTAAACTTAGGCTTCTTGGTCAGGAGGGTCTCTGCAACCATGGCAAAAGAAACAAAAAGCCTCTCTCCCAGACCCAACCTAATTTCCTTGCAGGCAGTTCTGAATGTTTTTATATGTTGGAAGAAAACAGCAGTAAGGTAGACACTACCTGGAAGCCACCTTCTCTAGTCTCCCTTCCTGCAAGAAGAACTTTTTGTGGTTTCAATTGATAGAAATACAGCATGGTCCAGAAGTTAAATGAAAGGATTCCTCATGTACTTCTCAACATGAGGAAATTCATGCAGTTTTTCTATTTATCTGCAATAATTTTGACAGTTGTCTTAGATTTTAATTAGAGATACAATTATTAGCAAGTCTGATTGTCTTAGGATAGATTCTCTGAGTCTTTCTTGGGTTACTTTACATCCCTTGAAGAAAAAAGACATTGTCTGATCTGAACAGAGTTTGGGTTTCATCCTAAAGTAGATACAATTGACCAGCTCAGAATTCCGGAATAGGGAAAGAATTGTGGAGTGGTCTTGAATAAGTCTGTGGAAATGCTCTGTACTCGTGGCTTTGGACACCTGCTTCAGTTTGGCCTTAAACTTATGGAGCTAGCTCCTTGAAACATGGGATCACAACTATACAGACAAGCAGGATTTATTATCATGTGTATCATGTTGGGCACCTCCGGAGGGCTTGTAGATTCTTGTGTCTAAGAGCAAAGCATTAGACAAACATGTGGATAGGAACAAGCAAAATGAGAGAATTTACTAAGACACTTTGAAGGGAGGAAAAGGGTCAGAACAGGGCCAAAGTTCACAAGCTCAAAAGGCAACTGCTATACAAGGACTAGGTGTTCTTAGGTTACACCTGGTGGGCGTTCTGGCTCATTTGGATAGAACTGGCTTTTTGGATTATCTGTAAAGTATGTGTTTTTCTTGCATGCTGTACCTATTACATGTGGATTTTCCGTATAACCTCATGCACTTCAAGTCTTATTAAGCATCTTAATGAGTACGAGTCACCTTTAGACACAGTGGAGTGCACTGTATTAGTGGCTCCATCCTTTGTATCAGTAGGCCTCACCTTTGGATTTCCAAGTTTTTGTTTGTTTGTTTTTTGTTTTTTGTTTTTTTCTGCCAGTTTTATAGGCCTTGTGTAAGACCTCCTGTCTTTGATCTGTATCCTGTTCTACTACCTCAGAATTTGTTCATAACTAGACCATATCTGAACATTCTTCAGTTTCACATCCAGGTTTCTACTTCTCCAAGTTAAAATGCAGTCATGTGATCCTCTCCACATCTGTGGCCTGAAGGTGATTCACAAAGCTTTGTGAGGTGATTATTTTTATTCACAGTTTGGATAGGTACAAAGGCTCAGAGAAACATATTCAGGGTCACATCTGTCCTGGGAAATGAGATTCCAGGAACTGCTTCTGCAGTCTGTGCTTTTCTCTTGGGGCTTCTGAATCTGCCCTTGACTTTTGACCATTTATTTCACCTCTTGGAGTCCTTGGAATTAAATTGACTAAAAAGGCTTTAAGAGGAAGAATAGAGAAATGTATTGTGGGTGTCTCTTTGCTATTGGAGGATCATCCACTACCACGAGAAGACCAACCAGTTCTATCTGTTTTCCTTTTGCACACAGACTTCCTCATCCACTTCTGCTGACTTCACTGGCTAGAAACAGAGATGCTGTAATAGAGGAGAGGAGGGAGCTGAATGTAGTTTACTGTGATTTACTTAATAAAATCAGAATCTCCCAATGGCCCTTTCCTGTCTCCTGATGGCTGTGATGAAGTGGGCCACCCTGGGGACTGTTTTCTTCAGGGCCTCCCCAGAGTTATTAGGCCCACAATGGGTCTCGGGATCAAATGTGCAGTTAAACTGAGATCAATTCATTAGGATAAAGACTTCCTTTACTTCTGAAGTAGTGTGGTGTTCTATCCCATCTGTCTGTAGAAGTTAATTTGTAACTGGCATTTGAATAGTGGCAATTTGAGAATAACTCCAATTTATTTCTCTGAGGTTTAGATGAATACACATACATGTTTAATATATTATAACACACACACACACACACACACACACACATATATGTGGAAGCTTATAAAATAGATTTCCATATGGCTTCAAATGGCTTAATGTTAGTTATCCCTACCACAATCCCTCCTCTAGGTGACCTTCCCTCTTAAACATTCCTTCTTATTCCCCTCTGCCCCTTCATACCGCTTGTATCTACTTTCCTTTTTAAGTTAATTAATATATCTTGAGACAGGGTTTCGTGTAGTCCAGATTGGTTTGAATTTTTTTTTTTTTTTTTTTTTTTTTGGCTGAGGATGACTTTGGACTTTTGATTGTCTTATCTCTATCTCTCAAGTGCTTGGGATTATAGATACATGCTACAGGATGTCAGGGTTTATGCCGTACTGGTACTCTAACCTGAGGCTTTGTACATGCTAGACAAGGCACTTCAAAATAAACTACATCCCTAGTCCTAGATTACTTTTACTGGTAAATTTCATTTTCATAAGACTGCAAGGAAGTACTGGGAGCCTGCTCATCTACATAGAAGTTTGCCAAAGTACTAGGGTAAACTTTACTCAGGCTTTTTAAAAATAACCTGATCTGGTAAGGGAGATGGTCTAGTGGGTAGAACACTTGCCTCACGAGCGTGAGGATGTGAGTTTGAACCCTAGAATCCCTAATGCCAGATGAGTGGGAAGCCCGTTCCTAATCCTAGTGTTTCTGTAACAAAATGAGAGGTGGATACAGGAAGATTTCCTGAAGCCCACAAGCCAGCTATGGGCCAGCTAGCCTGTTTTACACAGTAGTGGACAAAAAAAGAAAGACTTATTACAAACAAGGAGAGGATTGATACCTAAGGTTGTCCTTTGACCTCCACGTGTGCTATGACACACATGCACCCACACTCTCACATACACATACCCACATCATATATGCACACATAAATAAAATAGAAGTAATCTGATCACATGCTACATTGTTCTTTTGGTGAAAATGATTTTAGTGAACACTGCATCTTATTGTCAATAAGCAGATGGAATGGAATCACAATTTATTCTATGGGTATGAGCCCATAGAATACTATGTGCCCGGGAAGGCATTCTTCATTGTAGTAGAGCATGTAACTTGATGCATTGGACCAGGACCCTTTTCTTTAAGACTGCTTTCCCCTAACGTTCTTTAATTAAACACCCCCCCCCCCAGCGCCTAATTTTTAGGTAAATACTTAAAAGGAAGCATTTTGATTAAATTAGTCAGAATTTACATATTTACATATTATTTACATATCATTCCTTCTGGAATATATATATACTATTTAACCAAAAGAATATTTTTATAGATGGAAATCCTAATTTTTTTTACTGTGTGTAGTATGTATGTATTCATGCAGGTGTGTTTGTATATGTGTCTGTTGGTGTATCTTCCTCAGTTGCTATCTTATTTATTTATTTTGATTTTCCAGTGCAGGGATTAAAGGCATGCATGCATCACCCTGGCTCCACCTTAGTTTTTGAGACAAGGTCTCTCACTGAACATGGAGTTCACCAGTTGGTTAGAGTAACTGGTCAGGGAGCCCCAGAGCTAGGCTTTTTATCTGGGTGCCAAGGATCTGAACTCAGGTCCTCATGATGTGCAGCAAGCACTTTTAACTAAACGGCTAAGCCAGCTCACATGATTCCATAAATATAAACCCTTTGAAGAGACTATGGAGATTGTAGGCCAGGAACATGGGTTGGGAATATCCGAATCTCCTTTCATATCTTTAACTATTCCAGGTACATAGTATTTTTTTTTTACATGAAATAATTTACGGTAATATTTTTTAATTCCTCATTCTTCAAAGGAAGCTTTCTTGCTAGTTTAAAGGAAAACAAAAGCATCATCTGAACAGACAGCCAAATGAGGAGTGAAGGCAGATTTACAGGTGAGCTGGTAAAGCTTATGAAATGGTTAAGAACCATAGAAGGCCTGGAAGTGTATCATCACTTGGTTGTATTTTTATAAAAATTGGAAAAACCTGATGAGCAAACGTAAGAACCTCTGCTAAAACAGTTGTATTTTTGTCACTACAGAGCTTTTTTTTATGGCCCAGCAGGTTGCCTCAGTGGGTAAAACACATACTGTATAAGCCTGACAGTCTAAGTTTGATCCCTGGAACCCATGTAAGGGTGGAAGGAGAGAAGCAGCTTTACAAAGTTGTCCCCTTACTTCTATACACAGGCTATAGCACACATGTACCCGCTCACATCAGACATATACCCAGTAATAATAATAATAATAATAATAGTAGTAGTAGTAATAATAATAACAACAACTTAATGAAATGAAAAACTTTTATATTTGGAAAAAAGAGAGAAGCTAATTTGTAGATAAAAGCATGGCAGGATGAGATGTATGCTGATGTTTTCTAAAACCTTAGCTATTTGAAGGGTGAGAAAGGCTACAGCAAAATAATAACTTTGTAAGATGAGCTTTTTGGGAGGGAGGGGCCAGTCTCCTGTTACCCAGTCTGTCTTCAAACTAAGCAGTTAAGATGGCCATGAACTTCTGATCTTCCTGCCTCCACCTCGGGAGTCCTGGGACTATAGGCATGTTCTGTCACTGTCAGTCCAGCACAGGTCTAAAGATCAAACCGAGGGCCTCTGGCATGCTAGGCAAGCACTGTCCCAGCTAAGCGCACTCCTTTCTTCTGTTAGAAAAGCGACTCTCTCCAAGGGTTACCTAGAGCTGCTTTCCTCACACATGGCTGTGTCCTTTACTCTGAAGGCCTAGCAGTCACCTTGATCTTTCAGCTTAACATTTAATTACCCACTTTGTTGTCTATATGATGAGACTAAAATTTTTCACACCCTTTTGAACTCATAAAGAATCCCATTCCCTGGGGGAATAGTGCCTGTTCTCTTGCCCTGTCAGTGGATACTTTTCCAAATGACAAATGGAGAGTGTGGTGATTTGGGTTTGCCCTCCTCCCTTGCTTTAAATCATGGGACTCTTGTCCTCCTTTTGTTACTGTTATTCTGACTTAGGAAGTAAAGAAAGCCAATGAAAAATTTAAATGTTAAACTGAGAAAGATGCCGCACTCCCTGTTAGGAGCAGATTTTAGCATGCAATTTCAGTCTTTGTTGTTGTTGTTGTTTTGAGGCAGGGTTTCTCTGTGTAACAGTCCTGGCTGTTCTGGAACTCACTTTGTAGACCAGTCTGGCCTTGAACTCACAGAGATCTGCCTGCCTCTGCCTCCAGAGTGCTGGGGTTAAAGGCCTCCGCCACCACAGCTGGCTTTTTTTTTTTTTTTTAGTCACAATGTGTAGTGTGTTGTGTCCCGCCCTCCCCTTTTCTTTGTAGTTCTGTAGTCAGGAGTCTTCCATTTTCTTCTAGTGGTGTGCTATGATTAGTAGTCTAGTCTGAAGTATAAAATGAAAGGTTTTTTTTTTTTTCCTAGCAGAAATGCTGCTTATTCACTTTATTTTACAAAGAGCCCACTCAGTCTCTAAGTGTCATTCAATCATCCAAGAAACATCAATTAATATGGACTTTGTAAAAAGTGTGCTGAGGGACTGGAGAGTGACTCTGGCTAAGAAAGCTTCCTGGTCTTTCTGGAGGACTGGAGTTTGGATCCTAGCACCCACACATCTGGTGGCACATAATTGCCTGTAATTCCAGCTCCAGGGACTCAAACTTCCTCTTCTGGCTTCTGCAGGTACCAGCATGAACATGCAAATACTCACACACATCACAAATATGAACATAAAATTTTTTAAGGTATATTGGATTCTGGGTAGTCAAAGACAAATATACAATTTATGCCCCTAAATGTGCTCATCTAATCAGAGGCATCCATGTGAATAACCAGGTGACCTTCCATTTGAGAAATGTTGTAACGGAGACATGTAGAAATTTCTGACTTGGTACTTGTTCATAGGGTAATAGTTTTCAAATTGTTGTATTTGCTTGTTTGCTAGCAGTTCTGTGAGTGTTCAAGGGCTAGGAATGAATATGAATATGGATGTGGAGTGAATGATATCTCTTATCAGTGCCAGGCCTGGCTTGCAAGGTGTCCTGCAAGGTGGATCTCTTGATTTTGAGGGCAGCCTGGTCTACACGGCAAGTTCCAGGCCAGCCAGGGCTACACAGCGAGACAGCAATAACAAAAAAAAAAAAACAAAAAAAACCAACAATAACAACAACAAAAAAACACAATGTGTTTGCAAAATGTTTGACCACTAAAGATTAATAGGAAATTTCTTGGAATGGAGCCTTTTGGGAAACTGGATTTTGTGTTCTTGCTCATCAGCACAAATCTTATTTGTTTTTTAGGGTTGTTTTGCTTAACATATGAGATCAACATTTTGTAGGTGATTTCACATTGCTTGACCTATTAAAGGAGACCAATTTTACAACCTTCTGGTCTTTTTTAGGTTTTGGACAGGCACAGAGATGAAGTCCTGGGTAGATGTGAACATGCTATGAAATGTTTTGTTGCCCTGTTGCTGACTGTTTAGAGTTGTAGAGATGGTACTTATGTGTTCCTTCAGTTTCTATGGTTCTCAGCTCTGGAGTGGAATTCCCCCAGGCAGTGCCTTTTGATCGATTAGGAAGGAAATAAATCTGTTGTTCGGTGCCTATTTAAAAAATATTTCCATTTACCTTGGAGAATGTACAAGTACAGGGTTTTACACATATTTAAGAGAAAACTGCAAATAAAAAGGATGTGTACACGGAGTACTATTCTTAGTCTGGGCTGTAACCCAGAGGAGAACAGGAAACAAGATGCTTCAGAATGGCTAGAGCCAAGAGTCTTGAAGTCATAGGGAAACTCATGACAGCTGGTAGCATCCTCCAGACCTTCCTGTTTGGGTAGAAATTTACCCTACTGTTTTGAGATGGAGGAAGAGATCCTTTTTTTCTAAGAGATCTTGAGAGAAGAGTTGATCGAGTCTCAAGAAATGGATATCCCGCCGGGCGGTGGTGGCGGCGGCGGCGCACGCCTTTAATCCCAGCACTCAGGAGGCAGAGGCAGGCGAATCTCTGTGAGTTCGAGGCCAGCCTGGTCTCCCAAGCGAGTTCCAGGAAAGGCGCAAAGCTACACAGAGAAACCCTGTCTCCAAAAACAAACAAACAAACAAAAAAAAACAAAACAAAACAAAAAAAGGAAATGGCTCTCCCACTTGTCCCTATTTCTTCTGTAGAAATCCACATGGTAGATGGAACTGCCTTTCTCATATTTGGAAGGTTCAGCTTCTGATGAGAGAGACCAAGTGGGCTAAACCTTCAGCAATTTAAATACCTTTTTTTGTTGTTGTTCTTCAGACTTTGACATTATACTTTCATTCCATTGAGCTCTTGAAATGCATGATGCATAATTATAGCAAATAGTGGTGAGCAACTAGAAAGTGTAGCCACTTCTGGTCACTCAGTGGCTACAGATTCATTGACTTGAATGTTTGTGTCTGGAAATTGGTCTCATCATCTGTCTTCTCTGTCTGATGTATGATAGAGAGCAGTTTGTCCAGGTAGCATCCTCCTGTCCCTCATACACCTGTCATCCTCAGATGATCATTAGTAAGGCAAATATGTATCGGCCCCCTACTACTTACTGTTTAACATTAACAATTATACTCCAGCAGGATATTAATAAAAGGATACATCTTTAATTTAAACCTGATAGGAGGTAGATTTCTTTAGGGGCCTGCTATGTCATTTTCTTCAAGCACTTTCTTGAAAAGAATCAGGCCTGCATATAAACCATTGCATTTCCTCATTTCTCTAGGTATAAAAAGACAATTTCATTTCCCTTTTTTACTTCAAATACCACATTTATCTGGCTATTCCAAAAGATATCAACAGGATACCTCTCTTGGAAGAACAGAAATTTTATCTTACATAGAAACTTGGCTTCTCTTTCACCATTGATAAAAATTTGTGAGAAACAAGTGTAGGGAAAATACTGCCTGCAGACTTGAAAACGGTTTGCTTGGTTAATAGAAGGGTCTCATTTGTGCTACCTGTGTGCTTTGACTGTTGAAGGTCTCCATGCTCTTCCTATTTTAGACAGTGTTCTGTAGACGCTGTGAGTTAGCCAGGAGCTGGCTTCACCTGATGGGGAAGAGGAGGGTAAAATGAAGACCATCAGTTGCCGTCAGCTTCTCCATCGATGTGGTGACTGTGTTAGAGCCAGAGCCTGGAGACTCTGCTTGGAGAGGCACGGAGGAGGTACAAGGTAAAAGTGATGTCACGTGCCTGCAATCCCAGTTACTTGGTGGGTAAGCTAGGAGGATCCCAAACTGGAAGCTTACCTGGACGATTTAGTGAGATCTTGTCTCAAATAAAATAGAAAAATAATAAAATGACAAAATAGGCTGAAGAGGTTGCTCAGTGGTAGAGAACTTACCTGGCGTATCTAAGACCCCTGGTTAATCACCCATACCACAAAACAACAACAAATCGTAAGCCAGAAATGTCCATGAAAGTCACTATGAGGAGCTCCTATAGAGTACCAGACCTGAATTACATGAAGTATATAGCCCTCAGGCAAACTAATTTCCAAATGGTTATAAGAACTTACTTTGGCGGCGCACGCCTTTAATCCCAGCACTCGGGAGGCAGAGGCAGGCAGATCTCTGTGAGTTCGAGGCCAGCCTGGGCTACCAAGTGAGCTCCAGGAGAGGCGCAAAGCT
>CABHPQ010154675.1:0-28795 GCA_902168405.1 Peromyscus aztecus | reverse complement strand
CCTTTATTTTCTGGTTTGCTATTGTTACTAAATTTTTCTTGTCCTCCCCTGACCTCCAAACTATTAGCCTCAGTTTGAGAGACTGCAAGGATTCCAGTGTAGATAGCTTTCTATAAGAAATTAGGGCCCGGCGGTGGTGGCGCACGTCTTTAATTCCAGCACTTGGGAGGCAGAGGCAGGCGGATCTCAGTGAGTTCGAGGCCAGCCTGGTCTACAAAAAGAGTTCTAGGACAGCCAGGGCTGTTACACAGAGAAACCTTGTCTTGAAAAAACAAAACAAAACAACAATAAAAAATTTGGAAGGAATAAGACTAGAGAATTGATCTTGCTCTAACCTGACAAATTATGCTTAGTTCTGGTGAGTATGGTAAAGCTCAGAGTTGTTATTTTAGAAGTGTTTTGGGATTGGAATTCAGTGAAAGGTATGCAGTAGAGAATCTGGGCAAGGAGGTGTCTTTACAAAGAAACTGTTCCCATTCATCTGGTCTTAAGAACTTGCCTTTGGGTTAGTGATTGCAAGGTGCTGGCCAGTCACTGGTGTTGATTCAGATCTGCTTTTCATAACCTGTATGCGTATTCAACCAACCACACATCAAAGGTAGATGGGATAGTCCGGCATTGAGAAGGCTGAGGCAGAAGGACCACAGATAGCAAAGCTTAGAACATGTAGCAAGACTCTTTCTCCCACAAAAGGCAAACATTTCCAGAAGCTTCAAAGAGCAAAACTTTTAATTTGTGCACTGAGTTCATGTGACTACAGTTATGTTTTCCCATATCCTGCTCCTACTATTTCATGCAACCTGTCTCTCTAGGATTCATTTTGAGATTGTTCACCTTGTATTCTAAATAACTAGGTTTATGAAAATTGAATCTGTCTTAAATATGTACATTTCCTTGCCACTATTCTCTGAACAATATAGTGCGACAGTGATTTATATATCACTTATATTGTGTTAGGTATTAGAAGTAATTTTGAGATGATTGAAAGTATATGGGAGGACCAGTGAGATCGTTCTGTGGGTAAAGGTGCTTGTCCTGTAAGCCTGACAACCTGAGCTTGCTCCCCAGAACCCATGTAAAGATGGAAGGAGCGAACCAACTCTGCAAAGTTGTCCTCTGGCTTCCACGTGCATACCGTGGCATGTCTGACCCCCGCCCCATAATAAGAAATAAGATTTTAGATGCAAAAAAAAGAATTTGTATTTCAAAAGTGTATGACAGAATATGGCAGATTATGTGAAAATATGCCATTTTTGTGAGGCTTGAATATTCTTGGATTTGGGTATCCATGTCTGTTCTGGAATCAGAAGGAATGGTTATATATGAAACTATGAAGTGCAGGGATTTTAGGACAGGAGAAATGATGAGATAAAGACAGGTCTTCCATCTTTTCTAGAAAGACTCCTTTGATGTGGAATCAATTTTGTCTAGTTAATTGGAATTATGATCTGGTTTCTGTCCATAAAGACTCTGCTGAAGATCTTGGACTACTTAATTCTCTTTACTTGACAAATTACTAACATCAGCAGCAATAAGACATTTGATTTAATACTTAATGTGTGATTTTTTTTTTAACTATTGTTCCTTGTGTTCTTAGGTTAGCAGAAAGAAACCAAGAAAGACAGCGTTATCTCTAACAGTCCAACCTCACCTAAACAAGCTCTAGCAACTGAGATTTAACCTCACATTTTGGCTATACCATATAAATTGTATTGCAAGAGTAAACTGCTTAATCTTCTAGAACATTCCTGTTCTTATTGTAAAGTATGGACAAAGTAACTAGAAGGTAAGAAGAGTGTAGCATGCAAAAGCTCACAGTGAGCTTTAGCTGTTTCTGTTACTAGGTGGAAAGTGTACAAATCCATTCTGTCCCTTCACACTTCCTACTTTCCATTTGTAAAGTGAGTTTGACATTCATTATGCAATGGCTGTTTGGAAGTCTAGTGAGTGATTGGACCTATGAGGATGGATGAGTATCTCAAGATCCACATTTGGTCTGCACATCTTTAGTATATTTATAAATTGTATAAAGAGCTATATTAAAAACACACCCTAACTGTTTCTCCTTATCAGTCCTCTACTTCAGAGGGGTGCTTTCTGACCATGTGCTTTAAATAACCTTCAGATGGTAATGTGGCCAGTAGATGAACACAGGCCTTGTGAGTTCATTTGCCCTATGCTTGTGAGTTCTATTCTTAGGTTACAATGGCCGGAATAGAAAGCCTTTGACCCCACATCCCACTGGAGTCGTGTGCCTGGCTAATGGAATTCTTTGGGAGCCTAGGACAAAGGGCAGTCTGCTTCTATCATTGACTAGACTGGCATGTAGTAGACTATTCAAAACTAGTCTCTTAATTGTTTGGAGTTTCTGAGCCTGGCTTACCTGGGACAACCCATGCTACAATTCTAATTAAACTTGGTCTGTTTACTCTGTTCTAGTCAAGGAATAGTAAGAGAAATAAAGGATAAATCTTTCCTGTTTTATATTTCCTTGGATCTGTGATTAAAATATTAATATCATTCACTATTTGTCAAGGAGAATCCTGAGAAGGTGGGCCCTTTAGCATGTATTTTACTTCTTTACTGAGCCTGGGGCCAGGACACCTATATTTCATGGTATCTTGTTTAATTTTGTTTTGTAAAACCAAAAATAAAAATAGAGAGGCAGAAATTGAGGTCTGAGTTTACCCAGGGAGGGAGTCATGGTTATGGGTTTTCTACTACTGCATACTGCACATGCCTTGTGTCTTGACAGGTGACAGTGTGGCCATTTCAGTAAGAACACTTGTGATTTAAGAGTGTCACTAAATGTTTATCAAACACCAGAGCATAGTTACTCCATTTATACCTAGAACTCCTAACCGTCTCTATAAAGATGTTATGTTATGTGAGCATATTTGATTGTCCAATTCTGAAGCCAAATGATTCTGGGGAAAGAGAGCCTCCATACCACAGGGAGTGGGATGGGTGTATTTAGGAGCATCTTGATTTTTACTTATCCTACTAAAGACCAGATACTCTGTTTTTGGAGTACCTTTCTCCAGGGAACCTTTGGAACTTCCAGAGACATGATCTCAGCTTCTTAACATCCCTGTTAAGATAGGAGACGGCTGAAATAACTTTGTAGTGAGTGGGAGAGTCAGGCACAGATGGGAGACAAAGACACCCAAGTTAGATAATTAGTCCAGGTCACACCAAATAATTTGCAGCTCAGGTGATAAATGTGTCTAGGGCCTGGTCTCCTAGGTGTTACAGCTTCCCTTACAATATAATTTGTGCTCAGTTACTTATCTGTCATGTCTTTCTTCTTCCTTTTGCTATTTTGGTAAGTAAGGTGTTTCCACACTTAATGCCTGATTAATGTTGGGTTTTAATTTAGCTATCAAGATGATTGTACTGGTTGGTTTTGTGTCAACTTGACACAAGCTAGAGTCATCAGAGAGGAAGGAGCCTTAGTTGAGGAAATGTCTCCATGAGATCCAGCTGTAAGCATTTTCTCAATTAGTGATCAATGGGAGAGGGCCCAGCCTATGGTGGGTGATGCCATCCCTGGGCTGGTGGTCCTGGGTTCTATAAGAAAGCAGGCTGAGCAAGCCATGGGAAGCAAGCCAGTAAGCAGCACTCCTCCATGGCCTCTGCATCAGCTCCTACGTCCCTGTTTGAGTTCTTGTACTGACTTCCTTCAATAATGAACAGCAATATGGAAGTATAAGCCAAGTAAACCCCCTTTTCCCCAACTTGCTTTTTGGTCCTGGTGTTCCATCACAGCAATAGAAACCCTAACTAAGACAATGACCAATGACCTAGGTGAGAAAACCATTGCCAGAATGCAGTTTTTAACATGCCTTTACTGTTACTTCTCCCATATGGTAACTTTTCTGATCCTGTATTTTGTATATTATCAGTCTCCATGACTTGAGAACCTTGGGACTCCAAAGATTTATCTTGACAGAAGAGTGTCCGGGTGGCAGACAGGAACAGTTCCCTCATGCTAGGATGTCATAGTGGATGTTTGAATCTGGTGTCCTTTAGGTTCTGCAATGGAGTTTTCTTGGAGCCTGTGCTGCGCTCACTTGTACTTCAGTAGATAGCCCAGTATCTGACTCACTGCTCCTCACTGCTGCTAATCTGGGCCCAGAACTGTCACATCACCTCTCACTGGATTGTCTCAACAGCCCCTACTTAGTCTTCTCACTTCATTCCTATTCCTCCATCTACTTTCAGTAGGACAGCTCAAACAGTCCTTTGAAAATGGAATTCAGGGGCTGCTGGAGAGCTGGCTTAGTGGGGAAGAGCGCTTGTTCTGGTGGAGGACTTGGGTTCACATGGTGGCTCTCAACCGTCTGTATGTAATTACAGGGCCAGGGAATTTGACTCCTTCTGATCTGAGGACACCAGGCACACACACGGTGTACATACGTGCATGAAGGCAAAACACTCATATACATACAAATAAATAAATCTAAAGATGGATCAGATCCTCATTCTCTGTTCAGAACTACCTGTGGTTTTGTATCACAAGATTCTTCCCTTACTCCCAATGCTACCTTGCTTTTTATTACTCTTTGCCTTGTACTCCATTTCATAACAATGGACTCATGTTTTCCTTAACATGCCAAGCATGCTTGGCAGAGTTCTGTCTTAAGGCCCTAATACTTCTTCTTCCTAGAACACTAGTATTTTCCTAGCTTACTTCTCTGCTCTGCTTGAAAATTACCTTATTAACAGAGCCTTCATGATAGCTCTCTAGAAAATGTATCCTGATCTGGTATTTTCTGTTTGATTAATTTCAGATCACTTCCTTTTCACTATACTCTAATGTCTCTGTGGGAATAGGATTTTGTCTGCTTTGTTCTGCTTTATCCCTAATGCTTACAGAATTCTTGGTATTTGTTGATTGAAGAAATCAGCCTATTACTGATTCAGTATCCTTTGTAGAAGGAGTCTCTTGGACCAGTGTCGCAGCACATGGTTTGGAGAGATGGACAGAATAGCTCTATTTGTGTAGAATAGGGTTTTTCTTAATGTAAAAGGTGTCTATTGGCTTAAGTCCCACTTTAGCTTTCGTAGTACCACTCATTAATCAAAACCTCAAAGGATGGATTAGAAAGGAACTAGGAGACCATTGAATTTTTTTGCTCTCACTGTAAATGTGAGGATAATAGAGTCCTGAGAGGGAGAAGATAGGTGAGTTGGCCAAAGTCATTAAGCTGGCTGAGGGTCAGTCTGACATTAAGGCTTCTGACATCTGATTCCATAGTCTTTCTTACATGTGATTCCCTGGTAGAAGGAGTCCATGGACTTTGAGATTGGACACTTTTTTCTCCAGCTGAACAGAAACCTTTCTCTGCACATTATAGGTCAGTATAGATGGATGCTGACTCAGTAGTATGTGGAAAATACCAGAAACTGGTGAGAACAGGAACTACTCAAGATGTGCCATGAACACCAAAGCGTGCTTCCTCTTTTTATTGGCAGGAGATGTGTAGGGTGTAAAGGAAACCAAAATCCCAGAGCCTCTGACACCCCAGTTGTTTTCTTACAGGCCACAGTGAATGTCTGCCATTTAAATTCAGATTTTTTGATGACTGGCCAGACCAGCTGCAAGCCTTACCCTTGGGTCTAGAAGCCTTGATTTTGCCAACTGTTCATTTTCTTGATAAACTTCATTATTTCAGGCATTTGTGTACACTAGCTTATCGTGGGGCTCTCTCTGGGACAGTCGTTCCTCTCCATGTAGTGTGTGTCTTGAAGCTGGCCTGTCCCCATTCTTTGTGTAAGCGTGTAAGGTCTTTTGTTCAAAAAGATGATGTGAGCAAGGACTGTTAAAAAGGGGGAAATGCAAATATTGGTGGGAACATGTTTGCAAATTGACCAAGATGTAATTGGGGGGCATTAACAAAAAGACAAGTTTAACTTCTTGCTCTCTGGTTTGTGGTGTACCCTTATTTGAGTTTAGAACACACTTTGATCATTCATGAAGCAGATACCATCTTTAATTCTTCCTGTGGCCTCTTGTTACAGTACTAGTTGTGCAAAAGCCCCATGCTTTTACTACATCAGTTTTATCCAAGCAAAACTATGAATTTGATTAGTTTATCCAAACACATTTCCAGCTGGGATTTGAAATGTCTGGGGATGCTGACTTTTGGAAAGACATTTTGGGACAAGTGAAGTTCCAGTGTCCTGAGTACTGTAGTTATGTCACCTAGAAAGCTTTATTTTGCTTTGGTTATAAAGTTAATTTTAACTTAGTTTTTGTGTATTAGATGGCCCAAAAACAAAAACAAAAAGCCCAGGAAGATTTAGGAGTGTGCCTTAAGATACCCAGTGAAACAAAACTCACAAAATTAGGAACCAAGAGTTACTCTGTCTGTAGACAGTTTCTTGTTTAGGTTGGGCACCAGCTGAGGTCTCCATTCTCGCTCTCTCCTGGCTGTATAAGGTTGCCTTTTGAGTGATTCTCACATATGAAAGTAGTTCGCATAGAGAAGACAGTCCTTGGATAGCTGAGTTTAAAGAACAGGTGTTGTGAGAGCAACTTTCCCCTTTGGTTCCTATGAATTTCCTTATGGAGAAGCTAGAGGAGCTGTGTCAGGATCAGAAGTCATCCTGATGTTCTTGGTGGATGGGACGGTGCTGGAGTGTGACTTAGATTCTGTTATCCCATGGCGAATTCCCTGATCCTCTGAGGCAGAGGCAGCTTATAACATAAATACTGAGGTGGTTGAATCCTCATCAATTCTTACTTTGTGTTAAAAGGTCTTAGATTTTAGGCCTGCTTTTCCTCCTTTTCTCTCTTTTTTCTCCCCAGTAGTGTTTTTAATTCCCAGTTTCATTTAGATGTAAGCAAAAGGATATCAACCCAGCTTTGAAAATAAAACTGAGCCTGCGTATCACTCCCCTAGTTATTCTTCCTGTTCTACTTTCTCCCCTCCTCCTCTCTCCCCTCTTCCCCCTCTCCCTTTCTCCCTTTCTCCCCCTCTCCCTTTCTCCCTTTCTCTCCCTCTCCCTTTCCCCTGTCCTCTTCTTCCCTCCCCCTCCCCCTCTCCCTTTCTCCTCCTCTCCCTTTCTCCCCCTTTCCCTTTCTCCCCTTCTCTCCCTCTCTTCCTCTCCTCCTCCTCCCCCCATTCCTGCCTCTCTTTCTCTCTTTCCCTGACTTTTCCTTTGACAGATGCTTTTGTTCTGGAAGAAGAGATGACAAGCTCTGTTTAAGACCCTATGAGAGGGTACAGTATGGATGACAATCTTTGCTAATGGTGACCTGAATTAGGATGAATTAAATGAGCCAAACATTGTCTCCTAGTGATAGGAACACAAGTGTTAAACACATCTGGAAAGAGATTCTGACACCATCCTCAGGATCTGCAGGGAATACACATAACCTAGAGACACATTCCCTATGACCCTATAAAGGTTTTTTAAAAAGGAGTTATACCCAAACTGGTTATCTGGCTAGCTTGCCTGCTCATTTATCTTTGAGAGAATGCATTGGAGGCAACCTGCCTCCAGAGGTGTGTGGATTCTGCATTTGAAAGTACTAAGCTCTTGGTGAAAGCTTTCCCTCTACTCATTGTCCCTATAAAATTTCCTGGTAACCAGCACTGGTGCTTTTTCAGTGGATTACTCGTTACTTCTGAAGTTGTGAGGCAGTGGTGATGCAAGCTTTCTGATTGCTTTCCTAGCTTGTTCTTGAGTGGTTATTAGGGAAGGGCTAGACAGAGCTTTTGAGAGTAGGGTCTGTTTGGATCCTCAGAGATGATCTGTTGAGAACATTGTCCTTACTCGGCTACCTTTTGTGGTACTATATGAGGAGGCTCCTGAGATGTGACTGGAGAGGAACTGGAGTCCTTTGTTGGTGTTTTGGTAAAGTAGTTGTCTTAGTTAGGGTTTCTAGTACTGTGGTAAAACACAATGACCAAAAGCAATGTGGGGATGAAATGTTATTTCATCTTCCAGCTCTCAGCTCACACTCTGTCGCTGGGGGGTTTCAGGGCAAGAACTCAAGGCAGGAACCTGGAGGTAGAAATAGAAGCAGAGGCCATGGAGAAGTGCTCCTTATTAGTTTGCTCTTCATGGTTTGCTCAGCTCTGCTTTCTTAAATCATCCAGGACCATCTGCCCAGGGACGATACTATGGGCAATGGGCTGGGCCCTCCCACATCACTCACTAATGAAGAAAATGCACCATAATTTGCCCACAGACCAGTTTGTTGGAGGCATTTTCTCAGTTGAGGTTTCCTCTTCTCAAGTAAATCTAGCTTATGTCCAGTTGACAAAAACTAACCAGGACAGTAGTCTAGATCATGATACGTTTTTTTTTTTACCCTTTCTTCATCATCATCATTATTATTATTATTATTATTATTATTATTATTATTATTATTATTATTTTACATCCTGACTTCAGTTTCCCCTCCCTTCTCTCCTCTCAGTCTCTTCTCACTACCTCCCCTCCCCTTTATCCCACCCCCATTCATTCCTCCATTTCTCTTTAGAAAAGGGCAGGCCTTCCATCAATATCTACCAAATATGGCATATCAATATCAAATTGCAGTAAGACTAGGCACCTCCCCTTGTATTAAGGCTGGACAAAGGAACCCCATATGAGGAAAAGGGTCCCAAAAGCTGGCAAAAGAGTCAGAGACATCCCCTGCTCCCACTGTTAGGAGTCCCACAAGAAGACCAAGCTACATAACTCACATATATGCAGAGGGCCTAGGTCAGTCCTATGCAGGCTCCCTGGTTGTTGGTTCAGTCTCTGTGAGCCCCTATGAGCCTAGGTAGTGATTCTGTGGGTTTTCTTTCCTTTTCTCACTTTCTTTCTTTCTTTCTTTCTTTCTTTCTTTCTCTCTCTCTCTCTCTCTCTCTCTCTCTCTCTCTCTCTTTCTTTCTTTCTTTCTTTCTTTTTTTGAGACAGGGTTTCTCTGTGTAGCTTTGCACCTTTCCTGGAACTCACTCTGTAGACCAGGCTGGCCTCGAACTCACAGAGATCCGCTTGGCTGTGCCTCCTAAGTGCTGGGATTAAAGGCGTGCGCCACCACCGCCAGGCCTGTGGGTTTTCTTGTGGTCTCATTGTTTTATTTATTTATTTTTTTATGGGTGTTTTTGCTTGCATGTATATTCTGGTACCTAGTACCCAAGGAAGCCAGCAGAAGGAGCTAAAGTCACAGATAGTTAGTTGTGAGCTGCCATGTGGGTGCTTTGAAAGAAACCCAGGTCCTCTGGAAGAGCAAGTACTCTTAACTGCTGAGCCATCTCTTCAGTCCCACTCAGAGCCATTCTTCACCTGTGCCTATTTCTCTATGAGTTCTTGCAACATTTCTCATGCCTTTGAATTTTCTGCTTTCTCTTGATTGAATTTGCGTAGTGTCTCAATTTTTAAGACAGGCCCTTTTGCCTTTCTGGAACCAATTATTACTTGAATAGTAGTCTATAAGCACTCTAGAAAGCCATTCCACAGGGTGCTAGAATTCCAGATCAAGTGTAGGCAACCTGATGACTCTGTAGTTTGATACCCCATAGTTGACAGCCCCAGAGGGTTGAAGTTGCCCTGCATTCTGTAGTCTCTCCTCTTCATAGAAGCCTTACCTGAATCCTCAATTACTTGGCTTGGGTTCTGTCTTGGTATTATGGTAAGCTTTAATTGTTATCTTGACACAACCTAGAGTCAGCTGGGAAAAATGGGATTGCTTACATTGGGTTGGACTATGGGCATGTCTGTGGGGGGGGATTGTTAATTAAATTAATTGATGTGGGACGACCCAGCCCACTGTGGGTGACACACACCTGGCTTTGTGTCCTGGAGTGTATAAGAATGGAGAAGGTGTAGTAGGCATGCATACATTCATTTCTCTTTGCTTTTGATGGTGGATGTGATGTGATGTAGATGGAAGTTCTTCCTGTGACTTGCCTACAGTGGTGGACTGTAAACTGGAATTGTGAGCTAAATAAATCCTTTTGCCCTAAGTTGCTTCTTGTCAGGATATTTTATCACAGCAATAGAAATGAAACTAGAACACTTGTGGTTTTTTTTTTTTTTTTTTTGCCAGAGTCCAAGGGAGGAAAAATTCAAATACACATACACAAAGGAAATATAGTGCTGCTGCTCCACATACCCAATAGTCAAATTAAGCAGTTATTGCTGACTTCATTTCATCTTGTTGTTTGGGGTCTTTTCTGGACCAGATGTTGCATGGTTCTTGGTGTCTTATTCAAACAACAACAACAACAACAAAGCAAACACAAATTGTAAAGTAGCAAGAAGTTTTACTTACCGACACTACAGGGCATACTGTAAAGGAGCAGGGCAGAGCTGCTACTTGAGCTAGAGTGCTCAAGAGCATCAGTTACTGTTTTTGAACTTACTTGCATGGGGGTCCACCAGGAGGAGTTGGTTGTTAAGGGGCAGATTGTGGGCAGTCGTTGGTTTTAATTGACAGATTTAGGTCTTTACTGCACATGTTTTTTTCCCATGATCCATCAGATTTTAATCATATGTCATATTTATGCCTAGGCACACTCAATTATGCCTAGGCATAAAATGGTAAATAGAGGATTTTACTTAAAAATTCACCCGGAAGACATAGTTTTCCTTACTGGGCACCAATCATCCTAAACTGGTTCAGGATGGATCAACCTCCTACCTCTAGTTCTTGGATATGTTCTGGGACACGTTTCAGTGGAAACTAATCACAAAAGCGGAATTACCAAGGAGTGCTTAGGATAAGAATGACCTATTCCATTGTTTGGAGGACTGTGCATATGCAGCTGGATGCAGCGTAAGTGCATTGTTAGAAAAGGGATGTGAGCATAGCTCACGCCAAGTGCAATTCTGGGTTACTTAAGCTATCTTTATGGTTGCCTGTCTCAATCTACTCCAAACTACTCTCCACAGCAACTAGTTAAATACCTAAATTTCCCCCACTCTATCCCTTCTGCCCTTTTAAATTATTTTTTGGAATAATGAGTTAGTGACTAAGTAACTTCCACTAATGCACAATATGGTTTTTTTCCCCTGAATATCGTAAACTTACACATCGTTTTTGTTTGATGCCATGCTAGGGGTTAAACCCAGGAACTCTTAGATTATTTCATGGACATTAACCCATTGTAAGCATTACTTACTAATCGTTTTAGATGCTCACACTGCCTGAGATTAGTAGGTATCCTTTCCAGTTGACTCTGTATCTTTAAAAAGTATTTTCTTTTAGATTTATTTTATTGTTTTATCTGCACGTGTGTATGTGTGCCACATGAATGCCTGGTGTCTTTGAAGGCCAGAAGAAAGCAAGTGCTTTAACAGCTGAGCTATCTTTCCAGCCCCTGATTCCGTATGTTTTGTTTTGGAAAAAGTCTTGTTATGTAGTTCTGGCTAGCTTCAAACTCCTAATTCTCCTGCCTCAATCTCCTGAGTACTGGGATTATAGCTATTTGCCAAGATACCTGGCTTTGACTCCATGTTTTTTGACCTGGTCCCATTGGACTTTAGTTTCTGTCTCCCTTTTTTAAAAGATTCATTCTGAGAATCTTGCTTTAAACCTACCTGTAATCTTCTTGATTCTTATACTTAGTCATATGCCCTCCCGCTTTATTTTTAAAGGTTTTCTTGTAGCTCTAACTGGACTTGACCTTGCTGTGCAGTTGAAGATGACTTTAAACTTCTGATTTTTATGCCTCCACCTGTCAAGTGCTGGGATTACAGCTGTGTGCTTCTATACCTGGCTCTAATCACACTGAATTTTGCTAGCCTTGTGCATACTGTGTCTCTAAATGCTGCCAAGCTGTCCTTACTGGGGCCAGTTTCTCTCAGTAGAATAGTTACTCCAGCCCACATGTATCTAGTAGATCTAGAAAGCAATTTCTGCCTTGGCTGAGTTAAGTTCTGCCATTTTAGACCATGGGTTCTATCAGGTTCCATTTATATGAATTCCTCCCTCTGTGAAGAACCTTTCTGGTCTTTTAGGGATTTACTGCTGCTTCCCGAGTTCCTAGTTTCCGTGACAGTTTGAGACCCTTAGGCCTATCTCATCATCTTGGCCTGAGCCCAACTAGGATTAGGCAGGAGCAGTGGAGGCTTGTAGTTTGCTTTGGACATAGCACGTGTGTGACTGATAAGTTCTTCTTTCGCTCTTCATATATATATCCCACATGTTTTAGCATCTTCAGGATGGCGTTTACTAGGCCGTTCTGATGATTTTCTGTCAGGGAGTAAGATGTACTGCCTCTGAACCATTGGCAAAGGAGTGTCAGAATGGATAATGGTTTGTGATTTTGTTAAATGTTGTATGAGGAGATAGTCTTGTAAAAGACTTGGCAGCAACCCTTTGAATAATTGCTTCTTGGCTCTTGTGTTGATGTAGACAGATCCTTGACAAGAATTTTACATGGTCTTAACTCTGGAAGATACTGGCCTATCAGTTAGTTTTCTTGAAGTAGCCTGTGGGAATGTCTTGAATGTGGATTGTAGTTCTAAGAAGTCTGCAGATGGGGCTAGTCATTTTGTTAATTTAGCCTGTTTAGCTTCTTCACATGGAGAAACCAAATGTAAAGGAGATGCAAACATTAGGGGAAAACCCTGGAGCCTTGTTTTCCCCTTTCTTATTTTCTGTAACTGGACCATTAGGTGAATGGGAAGAAGTACTGTTCAGTGACTAAATCCCAGATGGAGCTTTGGTTTGTGTTTCCTCTAGTCCTTTATTCAGATTTACAACAGACAACTCAGTAGAATACAGAGTGATACTTTAGGACCGAGTTGCCTTACACTTACTTTATTGTAATGAACAGGAGATCCAGGAATTTATAGCCTGTCATTTCTGGAGTCTGGAGATGACTTTGCTTTGGCATATGCTTTGTTGAAACAGACTGTGTGGCATTAGGAGAGAACTCAACTAGCTGCACCCAATCCACAGCTCTTAGATGCTAAGCAAGGGGGTCTTGTCAAGGTGGCAGGAAGACTCTGGGACTCAGTCTTCCACCTGAAAGAGAGAGTAATGACCTTCTGAGTTGGCCTTTTTTCATTTCCCATTGAGTTTGAGAAATAAATTCCTTCTCCCCTAACTAGCTGGACAATTTAATAGTCTGTATTCCTGAGAGAGATTATTCTTATAACCATCAGACCCAATTAGGTGAAAATCCCTTGGTCTTACAGAGGGCTAATAGAAATTCTTCTAGAAGCAATAATTTCCACGCTGCTAGTCAGGCAGTTCTGAAAAACTTACCTGAATCTCTTGGGTTATTTTAACAGCAAAGATCCAAGTTAGGTTTTCTTTGCTAATAGATAACAGGGAGAATGTGAACACTTGGCATCCTTGAAGGATCTTTCAGTTGCATTTAGGATCAAGTGTTAGTCTCTTTTCCTAGCCCTTTTACCAGTGCTGTGTATGGGACACAAACTAGATAAATCTGCAGTACTCTTCTCCCTGCCTCCTTTCATTAAAAGAAAGTGTCTTGTGCAAAAACCTCGCATCATTGCCTTAAATTTAGTATTTGCTAAGTTATTACATCTAAACCTGGCATTGTACTATTGCTGTGTCCCTGTCAATTATTTCATTCTGTGTTCATGGAGCACCAGTAGTGCTCCTACTACTGTGCTGGGTACTTTGAGATAACAAAACAAACAAACATGGCCTTGCTCAGTCTACTAAGAGAACATCAGAAGGTATAATGTGAGCTGTACCAGCCTTGCCACATAATTTATATTTTTGTTCTGAAGCCGTTGGAGGGAGCCTTGAGTATTTTAAGCAGAAGAGTGCCATGATCCATCCTCTTGTGGTTTAGAAAGATTAGTGGTACAAGAGATGATACCCAGGGGTAAGTGGGTGAGACTGGAGGCAGTGGCAGTTCCGACAACAGATACTGATTGAACTCCTTGCGAGGTGTCAGACACAGGTCTAGATACTGGCAAGTGAATCTACCCTATCTCCTAGAAGAGAGGTGTGGTGATTGGGAAGACAGATCAACAAAAAAATAAATGATACTTTTCAGTTGATGGTAAATAATTTGAAGCAAATAAATAGAGCCATGGGAGTTAGAACATTTGGGTCTTAGGGTGATTGGCAAAGGACTCTCTGAAGATGTGAGCTAAGGAGCTCCGAGAAAGAGGGTGATGATGGGAGAATAGCAGTCAAGGGACCCGCCCAAATGGATGTGGCACAGTGTGTAAGCTGTAAAAGTCAGGGTGGCTGGAGCACAGCGGAACGGGGAGGAGCTGTTGGTGGTCAGGTGAGGTTGGAGAGCTTCCTAGGCCAGGGGAAGGAGTTTGGGTTACTTCCAATGGAGCAACAAGCACTGTAGTTAATTAAGTTGGGATCAACAAACTCTAGTCCATTTGACCCATCTGGCCTGCTGTCTATATTTCTGTAAATAAGCTGCATTGGGACAGTCACACTCTGGCTTATGTGTTATATGTGGTTGTTTTTACATTACTAGAGCAGAATTGAATAGTTGTGACAGAGAAAGTAGGACTCAGAAGCCTACACTATTTACCATTTGACCTTGGTAGAAAATGTTTGTTCACCCCCATGCTGTAACAATTTAACTTAAATTTTGAGGATATATTCTGAGTGCAGTGTAAAGAATGAGTGGTAGGCTGGGCGGCAGTGGTACACACCTTTAATCCCAGCACTCGGGAGGCAGAGGCAGGCAGATCTTTGTGAGTTTGAGGCCAACCTGGTCTACAGAGCGAGATCCAAGATAAGCACCAAAACTACACAGAGAAACCCTGTCTCGGAAAAAAAAAAAAAAAAAAAAAGAAAAAGAAAAAAAAAAGAAAAAGAAAAAAAAGAATGAGTGGTAGAAGACAAGAGCATATCTGAGTAGTGTGAGTGAGAAATAATTAGATGTGACAACACCAGGAAGTAGGCATCATGCTACTTTTATTCTGTTTAAAAGCACCTGAGTATCTGGGCACGGTGGTACAGTACACACCTATAATACTTGCACTCGGGAGGCTAAGGCAAGAGCAGTGTATTGTATTTGGGCCCCGCCTGAGATAACTAACCTTGTCTAATACCTTCCCCATCCCCAAAGCTGTTCCTGGCTGTAAACTGTACTCATTAAAGGCTGTTGAATGAACCAGGAAGTAACAAAATAAGGAGGTGTTAACTGAAAATACTGGGGAAGTGAGGCTTCGAGGGGTATTTTGAGGAGGTGAAAACTCAGTACAGTTATTTTTGGCTAGTTGAATAGAAATAAGGGTAAGGTATCACTTCCAAAGGCTAGGCTGTGGATGGAAAATTAGAATTTGAGGCCCCTAGATTTTCCTCAAACTTGTTCTACTTTCCCCGTGTTTTTCTTTCTTGGATTCTAGATTCTCAGATCTGTAACCAGCTTTCTCTTTTTGTCCTTTACTCCTTTTTAAACAATTCATTATAAGTTTAAAGTTGTTGGGGAGGTGACAAAGGTAGAGGATAGGACGCTGTTTGCTTTCTGGTTCACAGGTCGAGATGTGTGGAAGAACCATTTACTGAGGAAGGGAAAAGACAGATAAAATCTGTGTTTTGCCAGGGAAAAGAAATTCATCTTTGGCCAAGGGATATACAGCTTGAGGCAGGCATCCAAAAGAGAGTATTCCCTGATTGGGAAATCAGGCCTGGAGTATAGTAGCTTTAGTTCTAGACTGGTGATAACAGGAATTCCAGAGTCATCAGCTAAAATGCGCTCTTTAAAGGCGTGCATGGGACAGAGAAGGCAAGGACAAGTATCACAGGCCATCTATGACTACTGAATATCTTTCTATATTCTGTTGGGCCCCAGTGAGGACTTGCTTGCTTATGATGACATGTGTGTGCTCTCTCTCTATTTATAGTGTGTATAGTATTTATAGTGAGCACACACTACGGAGTCCAGAAGCGGGCACTGTATTCCCTGGAGCTGGAGTTATAGCTGCTAGACATGGGTGCTGGGAACTCAACTAGGGTCCTCTGAAAGCAGCAAGCTCTCTCAACTGCTGAGCCATTTCTTCAGCCTCTGATCCTTTCATGAAAACAGCATGGCCGGGCAACTCTTGGAATTCTTTCATCTGAACTCCTGCTGACAGTGGAGCATTTGTGACCTTGTAACTCTGCAGTTGGTTCATGTCTCCCTTTATCTATGCCTGGGTAGGAGGGTCTAGTTGTCTTTGGTGCTGGAACGAGAATTCTCTGACACTACTCTTAGACAGACAATTTTATTCATTTTTATGACATTTCTCTTAACCTATAAGGCTGGATGAAACTTTAAACAGCTCCTTTTTCCTTTTTTTCTTTTTTCTTCTGGTCTGAGGAAGAGGAACCATGGAAATGACTCAAAATCACACTTGTGTTGAAAGTAGCCTTAAGATAGATGTCATCATAAACTTGGATATAAATCTCTTTAAAAGTCCGTTCTGAAAACCCAAGAATACAATGAGAGCTGCAAAGGGAACAGAGAAGGACTTCTCTCTCCCCTGTTCTCCCAACCCCTTTAATTTCCTTTTGTCCTGGGGATTGAATCTAGGGCTTCGTACGTGCTCGGCAGTGTTTTACTACCACGCTACGCTTGCAGCGTCCGCTCCTCTTCACTGCTGGGGTAGAGAACCATGTGTTTTATGGAAAATAATCAAGTCCTAATCTAGCTATTCCTCTGATAGGAATGACCCCTGTCCTGAAATTAGTGGTTTCTGATAGACACAGATGTGCTTCATCATCTGGTCTCATGATAGTAGAGACCATCTCCTCCCTGCTCCGTCCCCATCTCCTCAAGTGAATTAAGTAGTAAAGGTAAATTAAAAACGTGGAAAATATTTGGAATTTGGAAGTTTTTTTTTTTGGGGGGGGCGAGTCTAGAAATACTATTTTCTGCTATGTTCTAATCCACTGTGCAGGTCCCCTATCCTGGTTTCTTATCTGTCTGTCCGGTATCAATTTATATAAAAATAAGAGTCAGTCTATGCTCTTATTCCTCCTCTGTTTTACACAAATGGTAGTACAGCATATAATCTGTGTAATACAATTCTAGGGCTCTGATGGGTGAAGTGTCCTGTTTATTATAGACAACAAATTGGGCTGTTCTCATTTGTGTGCTTTTATGGAGTGGATGCCTTTGGTTTTGGTCATTATGTCCTGGGGAATCTTTCTGTGTTGGTACAGATAAGGTGGTCATGTATCATGTTTTTATCGAGTTGTATAGTATTCCACTGTATGGATGGCAGTCACTGCTGAACCAGTCTCTCACAAATAGACACTTGAGTCATTTCTGGTGATTGCTGTTATAAGCAATGGCTTAGTGAATAAAGACAGCATTTAAAAGGTTTGCACGGTGCTGTGTGTGTGTGTGTAGCTTTAAATAAGATTATTAAGTCTTCATTCTTTGAATGCTGGTTGGTTTTATTTATTGCTAAATTCCCAATTACTGATATTCACCAGTGAAACATTGAGAATGAGACAAACATCCCTTCAGAACTCAAGAATCACTAGAATGACTGCTCCGCGGAGGCATACTGAGCTGTCTTGGCTTATTTTAATAATAAAACCTTTGGAAATTTTAATAATGAAGCCTACTTTGCTCAATAAGTCTGAATCACTGATCACTGTGATTACTGCCATGGCAGCTGTAGAGCAATTTAACAGGGTGATAGTGAATAAGACAAATTATACTTCAGATTCTTAATGGATTGATTTGCAGAAGCATGCAAGGCAAGATGGGGTTGAGGAAGGAGTGCCTTTGAATTTCAGCACATAGCTATAAAATAGGGAACGAGGTCACTGTAGCCATTACTACTCAGAATTAGTCATCCTGTACCAAACTCTAGAGCTCTGATGGGTAAAGTGGCCTGTTTATTATAGACAACAAATTGGGCTAATTCTCTTGTTTGTGTGCCTTGTGGAGTGGGTGGCAATGCTAGGTTACTTACTAATTGTTTTCTTTAGAACACTCCCCTTTCTACTGCACAGTGAGTAAGTTTTTGATGGGAAGAGAGGGAGGCAGACTAATAGCTCCTGGCCAGGGGAATATCAGTTTATGCCATGCCAATGATTGAAAAGAGCGTATTGGGAAAATAACTGTGGGGTGCTAAATGTTTCACTGTTGTTTACAAGGCAATATAAAGTATCCCTGTGTTGGGAGTTGGGGAGAGGTGGATCAGTGAAGTAACTATGGCATTTTGTGTGTTTCTGGATTTGTGTTTAGGGGAGAATCGTGAGGATATGGATCATATGGGGGGGTTGAGGGCAGGCTTTGAATGGACCCAAGAAAGATAATCCAGGTGACGTGTCTGCAGTTCAACCATTATGGACCTTTCTTGGCACCTGGTCATATTGTGGATGCCTCAACAATCTGTGAGGTATTACTGATCTTGACTGATCTTGTACCTTCATTCTGTGTAAAGAACACTTAGCTCACATTATCTTGTTCTCCATGGAAGCCCTTGGAGATGAAGAACAGGAGAACAGTGCTTTTCTTGTTTAGTATTCAGCCTTCTGTCTTCATTAACAACGTTGTCTTAAAATGCCATTGGAGTAAGAGTAGTGTGTGTTGATATAGAAGCAAGCTAATGTCTTGAAGTGTTTAACAGCTTTTTGGAAAAAGAAACAGATACACTAATGAGCAAGATCTGTAGCTCACTCCTTATATCTGGGCAAAGTTTTGTGCTGACAGAAGATGCTTTAGAGACAGTGTGGTCTGAGAATTCTGAGTTAAAATCCTACTCTGTTCCTTGACCAAGTTATCTGACCTCTGATTTATAGCTATTTTATCTGTAAAATAAGGCAAATAACAGCTACCATGCCGTGTTTTTTAAATTATTAAATGAGATAATAGATACAAAGTTGGGTTTTTGTCAAAGATAACTGCTTCAGTCATTAGCAGAGTCTTCTAAAAGGTCTCGTTTATAGGTTTGAGGAGCAAAAGGTGCTAGGAGATTGGTGCTTCTGGCAGTACATCAAGAAATGTATCTGCCTGTAGGGGAGAGAAACATATTGACAGTATTGGAGGAAGGTGTTGGTTACCATAGCAACTTGGGAATCCGTTTGAAGAAATAGTAGTGTGACTGAAGGTTATCTCACTGTAAGAGACTGAATGATGGAGGAGAAAGAAAGATGAAAGAAACAAAGAATCCTTGTCGAACAAGAATTAAATCTTACTTGTTCTGTATCTGCAGGAAATACTGTTAGATGTGCTGTTGAGAAAACTTCAAGTGTGAGTCATAACGCTGTAGGCCTTCTGGGTAATAATGGTGGTTATATTGTAGTGGGTAAATATGATGCAACCTGTTTACAGTTTTTGTTTATATGTATTACTTAGGTTAAAAAAATAAATGTACAGTGTTATTTCAGTGAACTGAAATTCTCTGGTTATCCGAAAGCCTGGCATCCTGAAGTCACACATTTTCTCTGCAGTTGTTTCTTTTCTAGGGTTTTAGTTGCCAGGAGCACTAGTGTGGAGTACACTTTAATCATTTGCTTTGTTCCTAAATTAAGTGGCATGATGAATACAGATGTCTTGATTGGGCAATTCAGATATATTTTCTTTCTGAAAAAGCTCTCTCTGTTATTTATTTATTTTGTAATTGCATCTTCAACTTTGCCCAGAAACAGGAGTGGACAAATGAAACATTTTCAACAGTATGGTTCTATTAATAGATTTTCTGTTTAAGTTTCCTCAGGCTTCCAGTACTCACTCATATCTACAACTCAGTTTCCCTTTGAAGTTAGTAGTGGCTGTGTGGCTTATTCTGAACAGAAAAATAGAGTTACATTTAACACTGTTAAGCAGAAGCAATTTCCAGGATGAAACAGCTTAGTGTTTTCTTGCCTTGGTATTGTGAATATTTGTGTCCAGATCGAGCCTCTGTTAGTCTGGACCTTTAAACTACGATGATGAACAGAGTTCCTACTCCTCATCCTTGTTGGACATATAAGCATAAACAAGAAATGAGCTGTTGTTGTGTTAAGCCATTGAAATTTAGGGGATCCCTACAGTAGAACCCTGCATATCCTGACTATTTTAGCAAACACTTGACATTTACTGAGTTAGTGTCTTATTAGGTTTCTCTGTTGTTGTGTTGGCCAAAAGCAACTTGGGTAAGAAAAGGTATATTTGGTATATGCATCCAAATTAGAGCTGATCACTGAGGGAAGTCGGGGAGAAACTCAAGTGAGAGCAGAGGTGGAACCATAGAGGAATGCTTATTGGCTTGCTTCCCATGGCTTGTTCAACTTGCTTTCTTATACCACCTAAGACCAGCTGCCCAGAGATGGCACCATTCATAGCAGGCTGGGCCCTTCCATATCAACCATTAATCAAGAAAATGCCCCTGCAAACTGTCCTACAGACGATCAGATGGAGGCAGTCCTTCAATTAAGATTCCCTCTTCCCAGGTGACTGGAGCTTGTGTAAACTCCAAACTAGCACAGTTAGGTTGGAGAATGTTCCAGTGAATAAGACCAAGGGGGTGTCCACCTTCATGGCGCTTACTTTCTTTAAGAAAGATAGGTAACAGATATGAACAAAAAATAAGACAGGCAGTGGTGTCACACATCTTTAATCCCAGCACTCGGGAGGCAGAGGCAGGCAGATCAATGTGAGTTGGAGGCCAGCCTGGTCTACAGAGAGAGCTCCAGGACAGCCAGGGCTACAAGAGAAACCTTGTCTCGAAAACCAATTAAAAATAAAAAAGGACAAAAAAATAATTGCAGATTGAGAAAAGAGCTATGAAAGAAAATAATAAGCAAGGCTATTGTGATAGGTAAATCTCAGAAAAGCAAAGAGGAAGAAAATGGGATCCTTCAAGATCTTTGTTAACATTTTAATATTTCTCTACATGTGTTCATATTTTTGAGTGTTTCTAGAGTAGTTTCTTGTGCCACAGAAAGGAGAAAAATTGAAAATTAGAGAGACATACTTGATACCATTGTGCCAAAAGGAAGTAGCTAATGTACTCCAAAATAAATGACAGCCAAGAATATTAGTTTGCTTTGTAGTCTTTGAAAACTCATTAGTATCCCACTGGATTAAATTGGAGATGAAATCTGAGCTTTGTTGATCTGCTGTTTAGCCTCTCCCAAGGGTACCCATCTTCCCAATTACACTGTTAAGATATCTGCTGACTTAGCAGAGATGCTCCAGGTTAGTTGTGTTAACCAGACTCTTAAACGGGGGATAACTGGAATGGAAATTGATACATAATTCATTTATTTTGTCTAATATGATTTTTGGAAGCAGATTGGTAAAAGCGTTGATTGGTTATCATTTTTCTGGAAGAAGCATAGGGCTAGGTTTGCTTGTTGAAGGACATTACATTTCTAGTTGTTGATTAATTTCGCATGACTGTGAGAGATCTCTTGTTATAAGAGCAGACAACACCTATTCTGCCTTGATGGGGCCAAGTGAGAAAAGTAGTGACTGGGAATTGTAATGAGGGAAGGAGAACTTCAGTGCTACAAGGAGGAAGCAACTTTTCCACAAACTTCAGGCAGTAGGAAAGTATGGACTGCATGCACAATTTGTCTGTTCAGTTTCAGAATCTTTTCGCAGCTTCAGTGAAAAGAAATCTAGAAAGTTGGGTTGAGTTTTTTCCTTATTAGTCTGGGTAGTCTTCTGGTCATCCCTGGAGGAAGATGGAGAACTTACAAACCAGCCTTTTTTTTTTTTTCTGTCCTGAATATTTTAATCATTTCATAAAGACACATGCTCTGAAAATTTTGATGTGGATGAAACTTCAGGCAAGTAGGGAAAAGTGTGTAAAAGTATGAACTCCCCAGCACATATACACATCCTTGCAAATATGTGTTTATTGATGTGATAAATATGGGTTTATTGATACATTACTTGTTTATTGCCCATGTGCCCATGCTAGGACACATGCCAACAGTTTAATGATATGTATGGCAAGTCCCTTGTTAGATCTATTCAGAAATTCTAAAATAAGTTATGAGAATGAGAGCTTAGAAGATGCATGATCATGTTACATAGAGGCTCATGCATAATTCAGCAGAGTTTAATATTTTTCCATGATGGAAGTAAAAACTGAACTGTTTGGCGTAATGAAGGCAAGTTATACCCCCATTTGGGGATGAAGGTTGGTCACAGGCAATATGAGGAAGAGTAGAAAAACAGGACACTTTTTATTTCTTTTAACCAAGTATATGGAATCCTTTAGCATTCTACCTCTACAAAAAGTAAATTGGAGATTTAAAGGTGTTTGTTTTGAACACACATTATTAATAGCTTTAGGCTTGAGAAGCACTTGGAAAATTGGTCCTATATTCATAGAATATTCAGAGATAATGCTGGGCTAGAAATACAACCCAGTTGGTAGAGTGCTTGCCTTGTATGCATGGAGCAATGGGTTCAATACCCTGTACCACATAAGCTGGGCATAATGGCACAGGCCTATAATCTTAGTACTCGAGAGGATATGTAGTAAGTTTGAGGCTAGCCTGGCCTTCATGAACCCTTCCTCAAAAGATAAAAGTAGAACTGGGGAGAAGGTTCAATGGGAAAAACACTTGCTGTTCAAATGTGAGGACCTAAGGTTTAATTCCTGGAACCACATAAAGCTGGGAGCAGTAACATGTGCCTGTGGTACCAGTGTTCCTACACAGATGGAAGGTGGAGGCCCAAGACTTTCCAAAAGCTCTTGGGACGGTCAGACTGGTGTACAAACCAAAGAGGGAAGCAACAAAAAAGACCCTGTCTCAAGCAAGGTGGATGATGATAAGGACTAACATCCAAAGTTGTCTTCTGACATCCACACACCTGCCCACATTCCTGTATATCAACACTCACACACATGAAATGAACATGTTTCCCCCCTGCACATATAAATAAATAAATAGAACTAAAAATATCTACACACATTTATAGACCCCCTCCAAAGACTTCATTCTTCAAATGTACTTACATTTATATTCATCACAGCATTGAGAATGGAGAAGAAATCTTGCAGTAACCATCAAAATGGGAATAGTTGCACATATGGAAGCACAGCCATTTGAATACTGTGTAGCTAGTAGAAAGAAGACGCAGATTCATAATGTACTACTTGAAAAACTTCCCATGATACACTGTACAATTAAAAAAAAGCACAAGGAGGGGAATAGATACAGATGTTTGTGTATTCCTATTCTAGATACATATGATATTTTTAAGACATATAAAAAATTGTACCAGTTGTCTTCAGATTACAGAGCTTGGGACAGAGTGGGGATAGGAGGAAACATCCCTTTCATTGTTTACTATTTTGCATTATTTTCAGAGTATTTTCCCAGGTGAATGAATGCTGTGCCTATTTAGGAAAATGTAAGACAAAGGCAAGAGAAGCCTAATCTCTGCTACTGTGCATAGTGATTCTTTTGTTTTTGCTGCTGCATTTTTGAGACAGGTTCTCTCTACCCAAGGTGATAGGGAACTCGCTGTATAGCTCAGATTGACCTTGAACTTGTAACAGTCCTCCTATCTCTGCCTTCTAAGTGCTGGGATTGTAGCCTGGCTCCCATCGTGATTCTTAGTGTAGATGCCTTTGGCACGTTGGATATGTGAGAGTGTCCACATATCATCAGACGTTACAGTTCTATCCCTTTATACTAAATGCTGGTAGCACTATTTCAGTCATTGTGGCAAGCAAAAAAATACCCTTGTAGATTTCCAAACCTACCAGGGGTTTAGGCTATGGTGGTACTGTTTGAGTTTAAAGTAGTCTAATTTCTTGGGAACCCGTCTGTTGTCCTACTGTGTTCTTAACATGGGAAGCTGGGAGCTTTTATTTACATAGAAAAAAAAGTCAGTGAACTTCTTTCTGTACCTGATTTTCAGTCAGTAATGTTCATTGACTGAACCAGTGACTGACTAAGGATGTAGGTTGCATCTTGATGGGGAGAAGAGTGGTGCTTGGACCTTGGTAACAGAGAGTAAAAATTTAGCAAGTAGGATTTTTTTTTCCCTTCCTTAAAGGCATGGAAGATTGATTGGTCAATTTCTCTATGGTGTGTCGCCCCTCCCCACCCCCAAACCACTAACAGAAACCATCCTACTGCATTATTCTTTGCCAACAGATTTTTTCCAAGCTGGAAGGAACAGCGGCTTCTAGAAATTGGCATCTGCCTCTTGCCTCTCTGTAGTGTTGTTTCCTCTGTGTCCAGGCTGTGTAACACTAAATTCACATTAGAAAGCTATCTCCTGAGACTCGTGGAAAGAATCATTAAGACTCTAGTCTTCCAGGAGGCATAAAGAGATGAGCCGAGATTTCCTCATGTGAAAGCAAGTGGTCTGTCCTGCCTGATTGGTGGCGGCCAAGAGCCCTTTGTGAAAGAGGAGGCAAGCTGCTGGGACACTGTAAACCTTGGCTTTCAGCATCCTCTTCCCAGGCTTTAGAGGTCTGACACAGCCAAGGGTAAAAATCACCCAAGTAGAAATCTTCCTTCTGAGCAGTCATTCAGAAATAAGGAATCTGTATTTGGAGTACTTTCTTGTGCAGTGAGTGCACCTGACCACCAGATGCCTAGCCTAAGTTCCTCTAGCCTAAGTGTACACACTGAAGCATAGGAAAATGCATGCCCTTTCCTAGTCTCCCAGATTTTCTTCACTTTTTCTGTTATTTCCTTTTTGTTTTTTTTCTTTCTTAAAAAAAAAAAAATAAATAAATAAGTGGGGCTTTTCTTTATTTTTTTCCCATCTTCCCATTTCCTTCCCTAAAACATTGCCTGGAAGCATTCTGGAAGTACTGATTTTATTTTACGTGTGTGTGTGTGTGTGTGTGTGTGTGTGTGTGTGTGTGTGTGTTCTCATTGGTTTTAAAGTAACATTAAAACAATATTTTTATCAATTACTTGAGAGTTCCAGACAATGATTTTGCTCATATTCAACCCCAGTTCCTCCCCTTATTTTCTCCCAAGTCTACTTCTACCTCCTTACCGCTCCCAGCTTCACATCATCCTTTTTAAAAACGTCTAATCCATCATCTCCAATTTGTGCTGCCCATATAGTTTAGGGTGTAAAGC
Source organism: Peromyscus aztecus (assembly GCA_902168405.1). Classification (NCBI taxonomy): domain Eukaryota; kingdom Metazoa; phylum Chordata; class Mammalia; order Rodentia; family Cricetidae; genus Peromyscus; species Peromyscus aztecus. Next base: position 3,840 of record CABHPQ010154675.1, on the reverse strand, counting down.
CATCCACTGGAGCTTAGTCAACCCACCAGCCACACCCTTAAAGAAAACTGACTCTCCCTCCCCCTGAAGCCAGCAACTGTCCATAGCTCTTCAGGCATGGGAGCTCATGAACTCCTTCCTGCTCCATGCTTAGAATGTTGCCTGGCTGGATCCTGTGTAGGCAACCACAGCTGCTATGAGTTCATGTGTTAAAATAACATTTTATTGCCTTTCTAGTTAGACAAGCAACATGATTGTCATAGACAATTGGATAAAAAAAAGCAAATACAAAAAAACAAAATGAAGAAAATATTCATTAAGAAAGACAATGCCTGCCTTTTTCTCAGCCATTATTTTTCTTCTTCGTCTTTCTTCACTTTTCACATCTTACTGTAGCTGAGGGTTAGCAGATGATAGAGGGCCCTGAACCTCACCATTACAAAGACACTGAAATGAAACAGGATTTCCTGGGCTTTGCTCTGAAGCTTTGCAGACTGGGAAAGGTCCTGATAGCTCTCTGGAAGAGTTTAGGAGAGCAGTTCTTGGGAGGAAGGAACTGGGTTGAGGGAGGTATGCTGGTGACCCCTGTAGAACTCCCTTCCTTCTGCCAGGCTTACTTGATATCTGGCCCTTTGTATTTTCTACCAGAATTCAGGCTGTGTCACCTTGGCTCTCTTTTGTGTCGCCCCGCCCCCAAGTAGAACATCTTTCTTGTGAAATGCTAACTGTATTACTGGGTCTTTCAAATTAGTGTTGGGATCCAAAGAGAATATTTCTTCTTGAGGGGTTTAGATTTCTGCTATTGGCCATTTCCTGGAAGATACTAACAGTAGGACAAGTGGCAGAAAGATCTGATGTCACTTCAGTTCCAGCCTCTGTATCTCCTTTGCAGGACAGTAAGAGAGATAACAAGGCTTGATGATGATGATGATGATGATGATGATGATGATGATAATAATAAACAATAAACATATTAAAAAAAAATAAACACAGTTTCTAGGGGAGCTCTTCATTTCCATAGAAACCTTTGTGTGGGTTTCACTGTGTTGAGAATTGTGAACCTTTCTGATTGGTATTCTCTCTCCCTCCCTCCTTCCTTCTCTCCCTCCCTCCCTCCCTCCCTCCCTCTTGACAAAATCTCACTCTGGTCCTCCTTGGCTGTGTGGACCAGGCTGGCTCCATACCTGTAGTAGTTCTCCGTCTTGAGTACTTTGATTACAGGTGTATGTCACCTTGCCTGGCCAGGATACCTCTCTTTTTTTCTTTTCTTTTTCTTTCCTTTCTTCTTTTTTCTTTTTTTAATGTCTGAAATGTGTTTCTGTAAAACAACTGGAATTGTAGATATCCTGGGGGCAGAGTTTCTAAGACTTCCCTTTTCCCCAAGTTCTTTAATTTCTTTTTCCTTCTCTACCCTTTTTATACAGTTGGTTCTTACATCTGCTATCTTTTCCTAGGTCCTAGATCCAAGATCAAGAAGTACATTTTCCCTCCCTCCTGTTCCTCCTTTTTCTCTTCTTCCTTCTCCTCCTCCTTTTTTGAGACAGGGATTTGCTATGTAGCCCTGGCTTGCCTGAAACTCCTAGAGATCTGTCTGCCCCTCTTTCTAGAATTCTGGATTAAAGGCATGTACCAACATACCCTCTGTAAGAAGTGCTTTTATTCCTAACTCTTCCCCTGAAACGTCTATGCTTTTCAGAAGATGATAAGAAATAAATGAAGAGATTTATTATTAACTATAGTGTTTTTTAAAAATTATAGTGAATATCTTTCCGTTGTGGACTATAATCTCTCAAAGAATTTGATGTAAGGATTTTCTTTTCACTCTTCCGCCAGATGTCCCATTAAGAAGCATGTATTTCTCAGCTTTGCAGGCAGCCGTCTGGTTCTTCTCTTTGCCTCTGTCTTGACTTCTAAATCTTCTTCTTATTATTATTTGGTCTATTTTCTGACCCAGAGATGGCAAAGGGGTCTGAAAAGTTGTTTAGAGTAACTTTATGGGTAGGTATAGGTTCCTATTATAGCTCTGCAATCTCGAGCTGATACTAGGTTTTCCAAGAAGTCTCTTCCAGGTGTATGAACAGGAGCCCACTGCAATTTTCTGGATGGGTTTCTGACTCATTGTGTTTGGTCTTTACTCATGGGCACAGTAGTAAGTACTTAATAAAGATTTGCTGGATTGAAGTGAGTTGAGTAAAATGTGATTTGGATGTAATTTTATATTCATATAAAGTCTGTTCCCATCTGAGTTACTTTTCAAATTATATACTGCTCTTCTGAAAATTGTCATTTCCTAAATTTTCTTCTTTCCTTTTTTACCCGCTTGCTTCTGTTGTTCCAAGTTTAGGCATATTTAAAGTATGACCAGGTGGGTGTAGAAATAACTGTTGAGTTAAATGGTTCAGTTAGAGGAAGGTGGAAGAAATGGCTAAAATCACTGGATTTTTTTTGGGGGGGGGTAGGGTGGGGTCTGGGCTGTAGGGGCAGAAAGTGGAAATTTTGGTAATGCATAAATACAAAAGTTACAGGCTGGCTGTTTTGGGGGGGTTGGGGATTAAACCTAGGGCCTCACATACTAAGCAGGCGCTGTACAATGGTCTGTATCTCCACCCAACCCCCACCTCTGCATTGGCTTAAATTTCTGTTTGCTTTGTAGAAACAACCATTTGTAGTAGCCCAGTGAGTGCAGGCTGCAGCCCCCTTAGCACCGCCTGTGGGTGTGGAGTACTCATCTTTGGGGGTGCCCAGTGCTCTAGGCATATAGTCATGTTCCCCCTCCCCCACCGTCGGCCCTTTAACACTGGCACTTGATTTCCCATGTCCATTCCTGACACCCCTGCCCCCATAAAAGTGCAGCAGAAAAGCCATTAGCTTCCTGTCTGCCCTGCTTTTAATCATCTTCCAAGGGCAGCGGCGAGTGCAGTCCTAGCCCCTTGTATGTGGGTGTCAGACTGAGCGTTTAACTTCTCCTTCTTTATGAAAGTGCACATGAGCCATTCAGAGACTTAATCTCCTAATGATTTGTGTGTGTTGGTAAAAAGGAAAAGCTATCATCCCTGACTGGTATACTCAGATGTTCCCTTTGGTACATTGATGGCAGGATTTCAAAAGAGAAGGACCATTTAATTTAATTTTGCAGATGGCAGGAGGTGCTGCAGGAAAGCTTGGTCACAATATGTCCCCTCCTAGGAGAGTAGCTTCAGGAAATTCAAGTTGCTGGAGGGATTTAGATGTGAGAAATTTAACCCCCTGGCTTATTTCCATGCTCCTTTCTTTATAAAATATGGATTGGGATGGAGGACAGCAGGAAAGTGGAATGAAGAAATTGCTAGATTGAGTGACTGGTAGGAGATTGCTCTTTGTAATGATGCTGTTCTTGGACATATGGATTATAACTAGCTACAGATTAACTCATTTCCTCATTAATTATTTTATGGCTTCATCTTTCTTAAATTGCCCCCTAGAGGCCTGAATTTTTTTTCTGTAGGCTGGAGACTACACTTGCTGGTTAAGGGATTAATCCACCTTTCTCCAGGGCACTAGTTCCTTTTAGGAACTGAAGAGAAGACAAATGAGGGCTTTTCTCTGAACTTTACTCTTTATTTTCAGGGGGCTGTCTTCCCACAGAGAAGAGAGCCCATGATTCTGATTCTGAAGCTGAGTTTTTGCTACTCAGTCCTGTGAAAGTTTCAGGATTAGAAATCTAAACTGGCCAGACGGTGGTGGCGCCACGCCTTTTATCCCAGCACTCAGGAGGCAGAGGCAGGCGGATCTCTGTGAGTTCGAGGCCAGCCTGGACTACCAAGTGAGTTCCAGGAAAAGGCGCAAAGCTACACAGAGAAACCCTGTCTCGAAAAACCAAAA
>CABHPQ010154674.1:3265-31272 GCA_902168405.1 Peromyscus aztecus | reverse complement strand
TTTTTTTTTTTTTTGGTTTTCGAGACAGGGTTTCTCTGTGTAGCTTTGCGCCTTTCCTGGAACTCACTTGGTAGCCCAGGCTGGCCTCGAACTCACAGAGATCCACCTGCCTCTGCCTCCCGAGTGCTGGGATTAAAGGCGTGCGCCACCACTGCCCGGCTGCGAGTGCATACTTGTTGAAGTCAGAGGATAACTCATGGGAATGGGGTCTCTCTTTCCACCACAGGGGTTCTGAAGATTGAATTCACATCTTCATGCTTGAAGTCAAGCACCTCTACCAGTTGAGCAATTTTGTTAGCCCTAGATCATTATTATTATTTTTTTTAAGATAGTGCTAGTAACCTTCTTGGTTTATTGATACCTGAGTCGAGGTTTTTGGGGGCTACCTAACTCTCAGCTGCTCATAAAACTGTTGTCTCTGTGACATTGACAGAGCCAAGAGTGTTTGAGCCTGAGATCTATTGGGTTCCCTGAGGCCAAGCTTCAAAATTGTTTACCCACTTAAGTCTTGTCAATATGGTATTTTAGATTATGCCTATTTGGGTAACAAAGAAATATTGAGGAAATATGCAGAGAAATATTATTAATTTACTGATTTCTCTGTCTTCAACTATTATTGGCATAACAATTTTACTTTGTAATATTTCACGTCTCATTGGAAGGTATTATACTTCAGTTCAAATTCCTACACTGTGATAATCTTGATGCATTTAATTTTTTCAATATTTTTTAAGATTTTAATTTAGTTATATCATTTCCTGCCTCTGTTTTCTCCCTCCAGGCACCTCCAGCCTTGCTCTCCTTCAAATTGATGGCATTCCTAAATATATAAATACAACTTTCTCAATGTGTACAATGTTACTTGTATTTATGTTGTCATGGCTGACCATTTGGTTACTGAATAATTAGTTGCCATGTTCCCTGGGAAGACTATTTCTCCCACACTTGGCATTCCTTAATTGCCTGCAGTTCTTTGTGTAGGGTTCATGGTAGCACAGGGTTCCATGTTAGCTTGTCTACTGGTCCCTTCCTTCCTTTTATAGTAGAAAAGGGGGGGGGCAGGAAGACCAGAAAGAGAGAAACAGGAAGTTTGCTGTGAATCTGTGTCTCCTGGAAATTTAAGAGGAGCTGTAGCCATTAAGTCTCACCAGCATGGATACTTTAATGTTTTAAGGTGATAACATCATCTATAAAAGTTACCTTGTTATTTTCTTTCTAGTTAAAACATCCCTTTAATTCCATGGAAGCATTTCTCACTGATACTTTCAGTACCTCAGCCTTGGAATCTTAGATACCATTCATCTAATTTCATCTTATTTGTTAAGATGTCTTCAGAGACTTTTGTATTGTAAAATGACAACCTCAAATGTGAACTGGTGGATGAGTTATAAATTCTGATCATAAAGAAATAACATGTCCCACAAAGCAGATTTGTTTTGTTTTTCAGTCATTTGTTTTATTCTGTAGGGATTTTAAGATAAAAAATAAAATAAAATAAAATACTACCACCACCACCACCACCAACAACAACAACAGCAAGAAATAAAACAGTACAAATAAAAATGAAAAGGGAGCTTACACTAGGTTTTTTTTTTTCATTCATAGACATTTGGAATGGCATTTGAGCTTTCAAGTTTTCTGTTTGCAAAAACAGACAAATCTATGTTAGTCTCTGGCTGCATGCCTCAGCTTCTGCAAACAATACAACAGAATTTAGTCGTTGTTGATGGCAGATAGTGTTGGCACTGTGACTCTTTACCAAGTCGTGCAGTGAGCACTTTTGCCAGAATGAGGCATGGCACAAACACTGGCTGGGCCATAGTCTTATTTTTTGTATACATGGGGGTTGAATTTATTTTGTTCCTGTTCTGCTAGGATAAAAAATTCATCTGAGTTATTTATAACAACAACATCAACAGCATCCAATTTTTATTAAAGATCCTCCTGTTCTTGAATACATTGTCACCCTTCTTTATTTCAGGTTTTCTTGACCTGTGACCTTCAGAGTAAATGCTTTAAGTCTACTGAACTGTTTTTTTTTTTTTTTCTGAATGAGGGCCGTTAAGCATTTGTTACACTCTCAAGATGATTCGAAAGCAATAATTAAAGAATTCCCAAACCTTTGTAAAGAAAAATCTGTTTTAATCTCATATAATCACCAGAATTATCAAAACTACAAAAAAAGACTATCCACCAGAGATGAAGAATAATAACTACCCTCACATTAGTATTTATTTTGCCTCCATTAGCAGTCCCTATAAGGGCCCAAAGTGACCTTAAATAGCGTACAACCCAAACACTACATTATACAGGATGTCAATACCAGCTGCTGCCACTTATTGAATACTTGACTGTGTGACAGCCGCTGTGCTCAGCATTTTCTATGGAATATTTGTGTTAAGCACTTTTGCTTAGAGGATTGAAGAGGATTTAAGATATCAACTATGCTATCAGGAAAGATGGGGTCAAGTTCTCAATCTCAGCCCACAGCCAAACACTCATTTCCTCCCACAGCTTCTCATTTCCTGTCCACCAAAGTGAATCCCACTGAATTCAGTGTTCAGCTAGGATTGCAGTATGAGTACTTATATCATGTCACATATGCTCATGAATGCTTGCTGCCTGTCTGCATTTCCATTTGTTCCCCAGGAAAAGGAAGACAACTCTCTAAAATGTCACACCTTCCTTAATCTCATTTAGACACTGAGTACAAAGTATATTGTATTCAAATGAAATGACTCAGGAACAACCAGATGTAAAGTGTCACGTGAAGAGCACAGGAATCATTGGCATCAGTTTCGTCATCAAGTTTTGTGCTTGATTTTGTCGGGAAGAATTACTCATGGTGGCCTTTAAGCAGTAATTTAATTGTACATTCAGTACTGAGGAGGATGGTGAGATGACAATGGGGTTGCTCATTATCTTTAGGGTTCCGCTTGTGTGTGGGCTATAGACACATGCTTTATCCAATCATCTGTCAAGCAATCTCAGAGCTCCGTTTGCCTATGAATCTTTTTATTAAGTTTTCAGGACTGTGTAACTTTAAAAAGCAGCATCATTTACTTGTCTCCTGCTACAGCTGACTTCAGACCTGAGTACTAGGGAGTTCTGTTTCAAGCTTCCAATCCCTTTTAGTAAAATGCTAACAAATACTTAGGATAAAGTTCTAATGATTTAGTCTCCAACTACTTTATTAGCTACCCTTCTTATGGCATCGCCTCTTCTCTTTAAACTGCAATCATATTGGAAATTCTAGGAGAACATAGCACTGTCATATTAATATATGCATTTCACGTATTATTTTACCTACTCAAAAAATTCTAATTCATCTTTCTTAAAATTTCTTAGAAGCATCCATCTGTCCCAGCCCCGTTTATGGAAAATGCTCCTTATTTTTCTCCAGTGTGTATTTTTTATTTTTTATCATCTTTGTTAAATATCAAATGGATGCAGTTACATGTATTCACTTTTGGGTCTTTGATTTTGTTCCACTGATATAAATGTCCTGTGTGTGTGTGTGTGTGTGTGTGTGTGTGTGTGTGTGTGTGTGTCTGTGTGTGTGTGTGACATTATCATCCTGATTTATCTATATCTCCACATTACAACTTGTAATTGGTTTTTGTAATTTCCCCCATCATTGTTCTTTTTGTTCAGGACAAGTTTGGTTACTTAGAGTTTTTTTGTGGTTCTGTATTTTAGGATTTTTTTTTTTTTATTTCATGGAAGAATGTTACAAGAATTTTGATTGGCATTGCATGGAATCTATAAATTGCTTTTGGCAGAATGGTCGTTTTTTACAGTATTACTACTATTAATCTAAGAGCATGGGTGGTCTTCCCATCTTCTAAAGTTTTCCTCAGCTTCTTTTTTTTTTTAATAAGGGGTGAAAGCCTTAGAAATCAGGGAAATAGGAAAAGCCACCAGCTAACCTTATGTCACCACGCCACAGCTTCCGAAGTACCACTACTTCCTGTCTACCCACGCTTTTATTGCCTGGCTGTTCTGCCCTCTCATTGGCTCTTAGCCCAGCTACCTCACATCCTTGTCATTGCCTGTCTGTACAAACCTCCAGGTCTCTATGGTTGTTACTGGGATTAAAGGTGTGTGTCACCACACTTGGCTCTGTTCCTTAATGTGGCCTTGAACACACAGAGACCCTACCTGCCCAGTGATTGGATTAAGGGCGTGTGCTACCGCTACTGCTGCCTGACATTTGTGTTTACTTATAATGGCTTTCCATTTCCTCTGATATCCAGACAAACTTTATTTATTAACACACAAATAAAATATCATCACATGTCAGCACAAATAAACCATCACCACACTTCTACATAATAAAGGCTATACGTGACAGACATCCATGTCTACCTAAATTGTAGAACATCAAAGCTGGCTTTCCTCAGCTTCTTTCTTCAGAGATTTGAAGTTTTCTTTGTAGAGGTCTTTTAATTCCTTGGTTGGGTTTATTTTAGCTAATTTTTTAAAGAAACTATGAAGAAAGGTGTTTCTATGATCTCTTTCTCATGTGTTTATTAGTGGTTATATAGACAGGTTACTAATTTTTCTAAGTTGCTTTGAATTTTATCACTATACTGAAATTGTTAATCGCTTTCAGAAAATTTCTGGTTGAATTTTTGGAATCAGTTATATATATAATATATACTCTGAAAATAGGGATATTGTGAGCTCTTCCTTTTATTTGTACCCTTTTAAATTGCTTTCTTATCTTATTGCTACAGCTAGTATTTCACACACTGTATTGAAAAAGAGTATGCATATTCAGGACATATCTGTCTCAGTCCTGATTTAATAAGATTACTTCACATTTTTTCTCCAGGAAAATTTTGTCTGTGGTTTTGTCATAGGTAGCTTTTGTTATGCTGAAGCACATTCCCTGCAATCCTACTCTCTCATTACTTTTAGCATATGAAGGTATGTTAGGTTTTACAAAAACCTTTTCTGCAAATGTTGTAATGATCATGTGACGTTTACTCTAAGTGCTTTTATGTTGTTTATGTCTTTTATTGAGTTATGTAAGCTACCTTAATCCTGATGGATGGTCTTTTTGATATATACCTGTATTTGATTTATAATTTTTAATGGATTTTTTGCTTTTATATTATCCAGAGATATTGTCCTTTAATTTCCTTTCATGATATGTCATTATCTGGTTTGAGGACTGAAGGAATACTGTCATTGTAAACTTGTATAAGTTCTAGCTGCATTGTAAATGTTTATTCTTATTGGTGAGTACAGCTCTCAACCCCTCATTAAAGAAATTTCTTTTTTCACCAGACTGAAAACATTGCAGAAATTCACCACTTGTCATAATGAAAAGAACAAAGGATCAAGGGATGCTCTATTACAGTTGATACATCTACAGTGAAATCCTGAAACCTAACATTCAGGATGTAGTGTGGAAGAAGGAACAGGAAGACCGTAAGAGCCAGAGGGCCAAGATGGCACCTGTGAGTTGCTTTCTTCTCTACATAATAGGAAAGATGCACCCATGAAATCTCAAAATTATAGTCATTTAAATATGGCAATTCCAACATTGCTTTAAACTCCATCCTGTATAGGGGAAATTTCACAAGACCTTACTCCAAGATAAGGAGTTAGGCAATTAATGGGTGCTGAAAGAGGGAGAATCACCCTTCTCTAAGGATAAACCTCCTTATTATCCAATCAAACCCAAGCTGTCAGCTCCTAAAAGCATGCACATAGGAGCAATACTAAATGGGTTCAGTAGGATATATTTATGCAACAATCATTAAATAAGAGATCATGGATTTAAGAGAGAGTAGGATGCATGCAGAAGTTGGATAGGGAAGAAGAAAGGGTAGAAATGATGTAGCTACAGTACTCATGTGTGAAATTCTCAAACAAAATGTTCTTAAATTCCCAAGAGGCGTTTCAAATGTTAACTTCTCTGCAACATCATTCTTAAACTCATCCCAGAGAAGTTAACATTTGAAACGCCTCTTGAGAATCTAAGAACAAGTGCACACTGAGTAAACCTCAAATTTATTCAGTGTTCCAAAAGACTCAAATCTTTTCATTGCAGCTTATTTAGAAAAATGAAAATGTATTAACTAAGGCAACACTATTATAGTAGAAAACAGAATGCTGACTGGCAAACTGAGTATTAATTAAGCCAACTTGTCAATAAAGTGAAACTAATATTCTATGGAGTTTTGAAGCGTCTGGGGGAATTGTGTCATATTCATTAGTTACTACAATGACTTCCCTAAGATGATGCCCTTTCTTTTAGGATGTATTTGAGCACGTTTCCTCCTTTCTTTTGTTTCAGTTTAATTTCATGTTTGTTCCAGTTGCAAAAAGAGGATTTATAAATGAATAATTTAATGAGTTGTAGTGAACACAGATAATTTATCTCTTTTGTAGCAGTCTGAAAATTGAAAATTGATTTGTGTTTTTAAGGGCTGTGAGCCATAAATACCTTTCACTCCCACAAGCATTTATTTTTCATGTATGCCAAAAATCAGATATTGAGAGATAAACCACCCGGGAAGTATTGCCCAATGCTGCTGCAAAATATCAAGAAGGTTTGTTGGAAGGAAAGATTGCAGATACTTTAAGAAAAAAAATGATACTTCATATTTCTCTAAAAAAAGGAAAAAGCATTACTGTAATAGATCTAATGTTTAAATGCAGCTCTATTTCTTACACAAAAATGAATAGTTAGTTTAATTATTATTGATGCATTTTTATAGAAATAACAAAATTAGGTTGATAAGTAGGAGGAGCCATCAGCAGATGATTAGTCATTTTAGAAAGGGTTTTGATATTTTAGCTGAAATTTGTCCTCTGGCTATTCCATAAAAAATAAAGAAAATAAGATATGTTCCCCACTGCTTATACACTCTAGAATTTGAACTAAAAATGTCTTATTAAATTATGTAGAATTTTGCTGCCCAGATCTGATAACATTTCTTTCTCATCTTATTCTCTCATTTCCTATAAATATCCTGGGAAATTAATGTGCTTGATGATACCAGAACACTCTCAACCACTTACCACACTTCAACCACACATATCCTTGCATAGACTCTGGCCAGAGCTAAATTTTCTGCAGACTTTTAAATTAAAATCAATGTATATAATACATTCAGTTCTTACCACTAACTACCTAAGCCTCTGCTTTGAAATCTCAACTAAGATGCATCTATCTGAAACAATGCTATCAAAATTTAAATGACTGCAAAGTGTGATACTTGTGGTTTGGGTTATAAACACACTGAACACTCTTGTACACACATGGCCTCACACTCGGAAGCATCAGAGGACCAATTTAAAGCCTCCTTAGACATGGAAAGCAATTTCAAGAGTCATCCTTAGGCAGGGGTGGATTCAGAATGAGGAAAAACACCTGTCTTGACAGCTGAGATCACAGGATCCTCACCCCACTCTGTGGGAGGTAATTGATACAGTGAATGCTGGTTGATTCATAAAGAGAGAAACCCCACATCTTGGAAGCAGCGGAGAGTAACTACAGTGCCAGTTAATTTTAATATTTCCTCTGCTTCTAGGAGAGGGTATTGCCTAAAGGAAATCAATAAATGTGTGCTGATAGAGCACATGTGCTGTGGTCACGAAGTTTCTTTTTATTATTATTATTTTTTTATTTATTTTACATACTAACCACAGTTTCCCCTCCTTCCTCTCCTCCTGTTCCCTCCCCCACCTCCTTTCTACCCCAGTCCCATCCATTCCAGAAAAGGTAAGGCCTCCTATAGGAGTCAACAGTGCATTGCATATCAAGTTGAGGCAGGACCAAGCTCCTCCCCCCCTGCATCAAGGTTGAGCTAGGCATCCCACCCATAGGGAGTAAGTCCTAAAAAGCCAGCTCATGTGCCAGGGAAAGATCCTGATCCCACTGCTAAAGACCCCACAAGCTATACAACTGTCACCCATATGCAGAGTGCTTAGGTCTGTCCCATGCAGGCTACATAGCTCTTGGTCTAGAGTCTGTGAGCTCCCACTAGCTCAGGTCAGCAGTCTCTGTGAGTTTCCTGGTCATAATCTTGACACACACACACACACACACACACACACACACACACACACACACACCACCTCCCACTCCTCCCACCCCCCACCCCTGGCTCCTACAATCCTTCCTCCCTTTCTTCAACAGGACTCTTGGAGCTCAGCCCAATGCTTAGCTGGGGATCTCTGTGTCTGCTTCCATCAGTTACTGGATGAAGGTTCTATGATGACAATTAGGGTAGTCACCAGGAGAAGGCCAGTTCAGGCACCCTCTCCAATATTGTTAAGAGTCTTATCTGGGGTCAATCTTGTGGATTCCTGAGATTTTCCCTAGCACCAGGCTTCTCCCTAACCCCATAATGGATCCTCTATCAAGATACCTCTTTCATTGCTCTCCTTCTCCTTCCCTCTCCTAAGTCGACCATCCTGATCCCTCATGCTTCCATTCCCTATCCCTCCCCTCTACCCCTTTCCCAGTTTAGCCAAGAGAGCTCATCTATTTCCCCTTCCCAGGGTGATTACCGTAACTGTTCACCCACACACAACTGGGCATTCATGTTCTGGCCCCTGACTTACCGCATCCTTAATGCCTCACTTCTATCTTCTTTTACTACTTTTCGCTTCCATTTTCCCTCAGTTCCTAGTCACTTTTGGTACCTCAATTAGTTGTGTAAGTTTAGCTGTTTGACCCAAAACTGTCAGTTCCTGATATTAGGTGGATACTTACAGGTTTTACTTCACAAATGAGTCCTATGTATTGGGAGACTAGACGTGCAAATGGACAAAAACCAGTCCACACATGAAAATAAACTCTGACCCATAACCTATGCAACCATGCAACAAGATGAACATGAAGTTGGGTAGGTAGGAAGATGGAGGAAGGAATTTGGGAGGGACAGGAGTTAGGGGGGATTGATCCAAATATACTGTATGAAATTCTCAAATAATAAGTAAAAATGTTCTCTATCAGTATTTTTTTAATTCATTAAATATTCCATACAATGTATTTTGATCTTATTAACTGGCTTTTCTCAAATTCACACATGATTCTGTATCCATTGAACTTTGTTTCCTTTTAGTAAAGAGTCGGGAGAGGGAGGGGGGGACAGGGAGAAAATAAATTCCTTGGTATAAAACATATTGAATGAGAAAGCCAGTGCTGAGGTTTGATATTGAGGATCTATAGAATTGTAAATTCATAAGAAAGTTCTTACCACACAAGAAAGACTCAGTAAAGGCCAAGTTAGGAGTACTGGACACAGATTTGTCTGTGATTAACAAGCTTTGTCCTGGCAGCTCTTCATCTGAGAACTCAGAAGATTATTTAAGTGGGGAAAATAAAGCTGCTTATAAAACATGGGCAGTCCTGTAGATGACAGGGACCTGTCAAGGGTTGGTTCTTCATGACAACTACAAGAAAGATTCACACTTGGGCATCTCAATTCCTCTCCATGCAATAAAAGGGCACATTCCCTTGCCAAGTCAATCATTTTATAATCTTTGAACTCCCCTAAGCCTCTGCATTGAAATCTCAACTAAAATGCACTTATTTGAAATTTTATCACATCCTTACTTGCTATTTTACTTTCTTCTTTGCTATTATTTGAATTTGTGCCCCCCCCATTTGATTGTTGACTATGAGACATAAGCAGAGAGAACCTTAAGGAATGATTAGGCCATGGGGCTCCTCCTTTATAAGTGCAAATGACTGTCCCTCCTGATACTGGCATTTTCTGGAGGTCCTTTTGTTTTGCATCTCTGCCATGGTAAGACAGGGTATTCCCCTGCCTCAGAAGATGCAGCTCTTAACAGACACCAAATGGCAGTCTTTAACTGTGGCTTTCAGTACTATAATAAATATATTTCCTCTCTGTGCTCATCATGCTGGCTGTGGTTTGACAATACAAAAGGACTTGGCAGCCTCATGTCAATGGATCAACACTAATTTTGCTTTTATGTGAAATCATTGTAAAGCATAAAACATGTGTATTATTTAGGGACTTACTTGAGTCTCTTAGTATATTAACTGAGACCCATGTTCATGTGTGTTGCTATAGCTAGAGTTACATTATCTTTATTGATGTATAATGATTGGTTACATATCATCAAATTGATGCTACCAATTAAAATCACTCCTACCAGGAGCATATGGGAGTGTATTACTCATTTACTATCTTAAACCTTTGAAGTAAAACATTTGTAATCAATATGGTAGGTGTGAGATAGACTATCTTTTCAAACGGCATTTCTCTGATGACTCATAAACTAGAGACATTTTAATGAGCTATTTTTCCTCCTGTATAAAATATCTTTAAATGTCATTTTTAAAATTTGATCATATGGATATTTCTTTAAGAATTTTTTGGTCCCTCAATTTAAATTCTACCAACAGAATTGTTTATTTAGGTGTGCATAATGTATGCTAAAAATTGTGGCCTAGTTAGCCATTTTGTTGATTAATTAAAATTTCAATCTCAGAACAATTCTAATGTTTTTAATTTACAATTTTAATTAATTTATTTATTTTACATCCAGGTCACAGTTTCCCTTCCCTCTTCTCCTCCCAGTCCTTCCCCCCTACACACCCCCTCTCACTTCCCAATCCCCAATAAACCAATACACTCCTCCTCCATTTCTATTTAGGAAAGGGAAGATCTCTCATGAGTACCAGCAAAACATGGCACATCCAGTTACAGTAAGACTAAGCACTTCCCCGTGTATTAAGGTTGGGCAAGGTGACCCAGTATGAGGAGTAGGGCCCCAAAAGCCAGTAAAAGAGTCGGAGACAGGCCATGTTCCCACTGTTAGGAGTCCCACAAGAGGACTAAGCCACACAATTGTAACATGTGCAGAGGGCATAGGTCAGTCTCTTGCAGGCTTCATGGTTGTCAATTTAGTCTCCCTGGGCACCAGCAAGCCCAGGTTAGTTGATTCTGTGAGTTTATTGTGGTGTCCTTGAAATATCTGGCTCCTGCAATCCTTTCTCCCCCTCTTCTTCAGGTTTCTCAGAGCTCTGCCTAAAGTTTGGCTGTGAATCTGCACCTGTTTCCATCAGTTGCTGGATGAAGCTTCTCTGGTGACAGTTGGGCCAGGCACATCTCATGGGCAGGACAGACTGTAGGTTGAAGGTTATGTGGTTGGGTTGGGTTCCCACTCCCTCTATTGAAGTCTTGCCTGGTCATAGAAGATGGCCAGTTCAAGCTACATATAAGTGATTGCTAGGATTCTTAGCCAGGGTCATCCTTGTAATTTCTTGGAAAATTCCTTGAGCCTGGTTTTTGCCTGACCAAGAATGCCCTCTCTTTCCAGTACTCCTCCAGTATTCTCCCTCCCCTCTCACAACCTGATTGCTCATGTTCTCATCTCCACCCACCCTCTCCCTGTCCACTCACAAAATCTCTTCTATTTACTCTTCCCAGGGAGATCCAGGCACCCCCTACATGAGCCCTCCTTGTTACCTAGTCTCTCTAGGTCTATGAACTGTAGCATACTTATCCTTTATTGTACAACTAATATCCACTAATGAGTGAGTATATATAATGTTTGTTTTTATAGGTCTGGATTATCTCACTCAGGATGGTTTTTTGAGTTCCATCCAATTTGCCTTCAAATTTCCTGATGCCGTTGTTTTTAACAACTGAGTAATACTCCATTGTGTAAATATACCACATTTTCTTTAGCCATTCCTTAGATGAATGAAGGACATCTAGGTTGTTTCCAGGTTCTGCCTATTACAAATAAAGCTACTATGAACAGTTGAGCTAGTGTCCTTGTGGTATGATTGAGCATCCTTTGGGTATATGCCCAAGAGTGGTATAGCTGGGTATTGCAATAGATTGATTCCCAGTTTTCTGGGAAACTGCCAAACCAACTTCCAAAGTGGCTATATAAATTTTCACTCTCACAAACAGTGGAGGAGTGTTCCCCTTGCACCACATCCTTTCCAGCATGAGCTGTCACATGTAATTTTGATCTTAGCCATTCTGACAGGCATAAGATGGAATCTCAGTCATTTTCACTTTCATTTTCCTGGTGGCTAAGGATGTTGAACATAACCTGAAGTGTTTATTGGCCATTTGAAATTTTTCTGTTGAGAATTCTCTGTTTAGATTTGCACCCCATTTTTTTTAAACTGCAATATTTGGTTTGTTGATATCTAGTTTCTTGACTTCTTTATATATTTTGTAAATCAGCCTTCCATTAGATGTGGGGTTGGCGAAGATCTTTTCTCATTCTGTAGGCTGCCATTTTGTCCTATTGACAGTGTTCTTTGCCTTCTAGAAACTTTTCAGTTTCATGAGGTCCCATTTATTAAGTGTTGATCTTAGTGGCTGTGCTTTTGGTGTTCTGTTCAGGAAGTTTTCTCCGGTGGCAGTGTGCCCAAGGCCATGTTCCACTTTCTCTTCTATCAGATTCAATTTATCTGGATTTATGCTGAGGTCTTTGATCCACTTAGACTTGAGTTTTGTACAGGGTGATAGATATAGATCTATTTGCACTCTTCTATACACTTGCATCCAGTTAGACCAGCACCATTTTTGAAGATGCTTTTTATTCCATTATATAATTTTTGATTCTTTGTCAAAATCAGGTGTCCATAGGTGTGTGAATTTATGTCAGGGTCTTTGATTCTGTTCCATTGATCTACTGTTTTTAGGCCAATACCATACGGTTTTTAAAACTATAGCTCTGTAGTAGGGCTTGAAATCAGGGATGTTGATACCTTCAGAAGTTTCTTTATTGTACAGGATTGTTTTAGCTATCCTGGCTTTTTGTTTTCCATATGAAGTTGAGTATCATTTTTTCAAGGTCTGTAAAAAAATATGTTGGGATTTTAATGGGGATTGCATTGAATCTGAAGATTGCTTTTGGTATGACAACCATTTTTACTATGTTAATCCTACCAATCTATGAGCATGGAAGATCTTTCTATTTTCTGTTATCTTCTCCAATTTCTTTCTTCAAAGACTTGAAGTTCTAGTCAAACAGGTCACTTGTTTGGTTAGAGTTATACTAAGTTATTTTATATTATTTGAAGCTGTTGTAAAGGGTAGTGATTCCTTGATTTTTTTCCTCAGTCCCTTTGTTATTTACATAGGGGAGGGCTGCTGATTTTTTTGAGTTAATCTTGTTTACAGCCACTTGACTAAAGGTTTTATCAGCTATTGGAATTCCCTGGTAGAGTTTTGAGGGTCGCTTATGTATACTATCATATCATCTGTGAATAATGATACTTTGACTTCCTCTCTTCTGATTTGTATCCTCTTGATTTCTTTTAGTTGTCTTGATGTTCTATCTAGATCTTCAAGTACTATAGTATATAGATATGGAGAGAGTGGAAAACCTTGCCTTAATTCTGATTGCAGTGGAATTGCTTTGTGTTTCTCTCCATTTCATTTGATGTTGGCGATCATCTTGCTTTTTACTGCTTGTGTTATGTTGAGGTGTGTCTCTTGTATCCCTGATCTCTCCGAGACTTTTATCATGAAGGGGTGTTGGATTTTGTCAAGGGCTTTTTTTAGGGCTGAAGAGATTTCTCAGTCATTAAAGGCTAGGCTCACAACTGAAAACATGAGAATAATTTTAATTTTTATATCTCCTTTAATATCATAATATATACACACTTGTTCATGTGCATGTGTGCACTTTCCTGCTTGTGTGGGTTTATGAGTATGTGTGGGTGTGCATGAAGGTGTATGTAGAAGCCACAGGACAACCTTGACTGGCCTTGCTCAAATACCATTCATCTTGTTTTTGAAACAGTCTTTCCCAGTCTGCTGTTAGAAAATTTATTTTTAATATATAAGCGTGAATTTCCATAGAACATGATGTTTCACTGGATGATTGTCAAGGGATCATCTAGAATAGATCTTCAAGAAACCTCTGACTTGAAGATCAATGGCAGTGTTATGAATGATAGACACATGATGTGCATCATTTATGAGAAATAGCACAAATATGCACATTATGTCTTCATGCTGAATAGCTATATCCACCAATGTAATCCTGTGGCAACAATCCCAGAGAACACAGAATATAGTGTACTTGTTTGCATCAGATATCAACGTCAATCTAAAGTAATGAAGGCTATATTTTATTTACTTTCAGACACCTGAATGTAGTACACATGCATGCAGGTAACACATGCATATACTTAAAATAAAATGAATAAATAAAATGTCTGACATTCTTGTTCTATTTCATCAATGTGACTGGGGAAGACATTATTTTTTCTCTCACTTCAGCTTGCTGTATTAGTAATACTGTTCCACCATTCTAGACTCTGTGCCCTCAGTTCATGTTTCACTAAGAACTTGGTGAATATCACAGGTAAGACATGTATTCTGTCTGACTGTGTTGAAAAGGAAACTTTCTTAACCACACATCAGGTATCATATATAAATGCCACCAAGATCAGATCTCTCTCTCTCTCTCTCTTTTTTTTTAATCTGTGACAATCATACTAAAATTAAAATAGAAACTGCTGTGATACTATTTAGCAGTTCCTAATAGGAAAGGACAACGTGTGCATTGTTGCTCTCGGTTCACTTTCAACAAGTGATATAATATGTTTTCCACTTTTCTAGAGATTTCACATTGTTAAATGCACTTTATAACACCCTGGGACCAGTGAGATGGCTCAGTGAGTAAAAACACTTGCTGTACAAGCCTGATATCCTGAGTGCAACTCCTGGATCCCACAGTGGAAGAAAAGAAGCACTTCCAAAACTTGTTTTCTGATAAACTCAAAACACTGTGAAATGTGTGTGTCCACAGTCATGTACTCACACTAGAAACACATACACATAGTAATGAACAAATAAACACATAATAGTTTTGATAAATTTGACAATAACTCTCATGTCATCTTTGGCTCTATCTCTATGGACCACCTCTTAAGTAAGGCAATACTCCTTTGATTTTTCTAATTCTCATAACCTTTGTAATTTTCCTTTTGAGACAACTCCTCACTAAGTTGTCCACTCTGGCTTTGAACTCACCCTATAGCCAAGATACTCCTGTCTCTGTGTCTTAAGTAGCTGAATTCCAGGTCTGTATGACCAGGTCTATCTCCTTCTCTTCTATATGATAACACTCTCCTCCTCTTCCAGACTCCTGACTGTATGATGGGTCAGTATTAACTCCATATAGTCATAAAGAACTCTTACTGTGACACTTGCTTACACAGTCAATGTTGTCAAATCAAGACTGCATGATAAATATGCAGTAGGTGTGTTCCAGTGCTGTGTCATGCACTGATCACTAGACTTCCTTCTAGGAGCCTCTCAGATATGACATAACAGCACTATCCTTTCAGAGTGTTTAACTTGGGCTGATAGCTAATTTTCCTGTCAATTTGTATTCTCTGCTCAAAATAACAAGAATAACCTACTGCAAACTCTCATATCAAGTGCCATAGCATGAAACAAATATATATAGAAAGAGCATATAAGTATTAGAGTTAATGCTAACATAAATCACAAACATCGTTCTAGGGAGTAGATTTTTGTTAGCTGCAATATAAATAACAGTGCACACTTAGGACATTGGTATATTTCGCTTCCGAGGTATATAGTCAAAGCATGGCAGGAAGCCTGTCATTCTCCCATTCTTGCCTTCTGCCGGACCCCGTTGACTAGTAACATTTTCCTCCATTACTAAGGCACTGCACGCTCTTACATTCCTTTTAAGCACTGATCCCAAGAAGACTCTTCCAAGCTATTTGGATTTGTCTTTGATTTCTAATCTGAGATTATTTTTTTCTGAGGAGAAGCAAAATCTAGACTTCAGAGCACACACTGAAGGGGCTTGGAGTTCCTGGGAGCACAGTATGAGAGTGACAATGGGTGGCAGAGGATCTGTATAACCCAGCAAGGTATCTGTTTTCATTTCTGCTGCCATTATAAAAATGTCATGGCAAAATCAGCCTAGATTACAAAGTGTTCGTTTTAGCTGGCAGTTCCAGGTTTTAGTATGGGGAGTCACAGAAACAGGAAACTTGGAATAGTTGGATACATCATATCCACAGTGAAGAGCAGAGAGAAATGGATCTGTACATGTTTTGTACTCAGTCAGCTTTCTCTTCTCTTATAAGTCAATAACAATACAATAAATATCCCAATTTAAATATAAGCAAAGAACTTGAAGAGACACTCTCTAAAGAAGAAATATAAATAGCTGCAAAGCATATGTAAAGACAATTCCACAACTCTAATTTGATGGCTTGAGTAGAAAATTTTCCTATAGGCACCTAAGGTAAATGCTACATTGTTAACTGGTGTCATTGTTTTGGACACATTGAAAACTTTCAGAGGTGTATTCTACCTGGAAGAAGGAAATCTCTGTGGCTATGCCTTTAAAGGTGACTCCTGCTCACAGTCACTTCCAATCTCCATGCTGCTTCTCCAAGAACCTCTTCATGACACTGTTCTTGACTAAGACTATCTACACAAGTGCCTGAGAGACAAATAATGGCAGATTAAGACCTATAAACCCAGAAGCCAAAAGAAATCCACATTCTTTTAAGTTTTTCTCCCAAGTATTCTGGTTAAAATCATTCACACTAAATAGTATGTAGTAATCATGAGATAAATGCAAATCAGAATAATGCTATAACATTACTTGCTGTCCATTAAGAATGTCATAGTCAAAGGAATCAAATAAAGTATTGGTAAAAATTCAAGAACTTTGATGTCCTTCTGTACTTCTGGTAAGAATGTAAATGGTCGAGAGTTTTTTTTTTTTTAAATCAGCATGAGGTTTCACAAAATAGATCAGATGGAACAAGCATAGAAACCAGCAATCTCATATCTGAACGCATAGCTGACAGCATCTAAAGCAGAATATTCAGGATGTGTGTGTACAATCATGTTCAATACAGAATTATTTTCAATAACAGAGAGGTAGAAACAGCCAAACTACCCATCAACAGACGGATTGTTAAAATATGGCAGTATTCACAAGAGAACGTTGCTGTCCAAGGAGGAAATCCTGTCACAGCATGGAAGAATTGTGAGGTTGTAATTCTAAGCAAAATAAGTCAATCACAAAAGGTCAAATTCCGTGTAATTCCACTTATATGAAATAAAATATGCTTTCAAAAATCATAGAAATAGAAAATAGAATTGGGGCTACCTGGAGCTAATAATGTGGAGGGGGAATTCATGTTACTAGTTTCAGTTGTAAGATAAAAGGATTCTAGATTTCTGAGTACCATGAACTGAATACATTTTCACTATGGACTTTACACTTCAAAATTATTTAAATGGAAAATTTGTTGTTATACATCATTACTACAATAGGAGAAGTCATTCTATTTGATGTTACAATGTGTTATTAACAATATCTTCTGTATAAAATTCCATGTCCTTCTTTGCATTCACAAATATTTTATTTTCTCAATACCAAAAGCATGTGAAATAAACAAAATGTATCCTTTATTCCTTTTGACACCTCAAGGAATGTGTCATAGTTGACTACCACATTTCTTAATATCAAAATGACCATATATCCATTCCCTTCTGTAGAACATCCAATATTTCCACTACCATACCTATAATTTCAACATTTTCTCTCTTCAACACAGTGATGGGACCATTACCCCTTGTATTCAGGCTTTTCCCTAGAAATTGAATTTCAAAGCTATGTTAGTTTTCCATTTCTGGGTTCATGTACTACTTAATTTTCTCATCAAAACAGAAAAGTATTGAGAATATTTTTTAAAAAAATGTTGTAGCCTTTACCTTTTTGCCATTATGCACTGAAGACTTATGGCACAGAGAAGGCAAGAACAGAAGCACACCTGTTACACTTCAAAATCAGTATGTATTTTCTCTGAAAGTTAACTGAGTAAAATCTAATCTGTGCATTCTTAGCAAACTCGCCAATTTTCCAATGTTACCTGTAGATATTATGTAATCCATCCAGAGAATTTGAGTTATAAAGTGAACTGAGAAACAGCTTTCTTCTCAAGGTATAAGCAACCCCCATGAATGGCACAGGAGAGTGAAATCTCTGAGATGAGGTCAAATTGTTTTTGTCAGTACAGCAGATGCTGGGGTATAGTAGATGTGTATCTTCAGCTACTCAGTTATCTAACCCAGCAGCTCACATTTATATAATCACTGCTTGATTATCTTCATCACAAAGTCAAATTTAGCAGTAATCAAGACTCTTTCTCATGGCTTTAGCACCACTAACTAGTCTGTGTAGAGCTGTTTTTCTCATTATTTTTCTGTAATTGCTCATGTAGCACATTCCCTGTCTCCTGCTGTGACAAAGTGTGGAGAGAAAGCAATGTTTACAAAGTTAGACTGTGAATGAGTCAATTAATTCACTGGGCAATGTTTCTCAAGCTTTGATTTACATAAAAGTTATCTGGAAAACATATCTACATTGATTTCTGAGATACTCCTAAAATACTCTGTGAACTGGAAGAGACCTTGGGAAGTTTTGTTTCCTACAGATTTTCAGGCAATGGTTCTATTACTGGACTTTAAGATAAACCCTAGGTCTCTATTACTTGACTAGGAAAGTAATGAGAACTAGAAGACATTTTGTTGACAGATTTTAGAGAAACAGCTTTCTTCTCAAGTATAATTTTCATTTTAGGTTGACATTTAAAGCAGCAGGTGTAGTTTTCAAATAGGAATGATGTCTTACATGACTAGCATGTAGGAGCCAAGGAATGTTAGTAAAGCATTTTTTGAGTTTCTGGGCACCAAACATACTCTATACCTAACTCAACTGTGGTGCTATCAGTCTTGGGGCTGGAAGGAACCCACGTTAAATAGATCTGAAGCTGTTTCCTAAGATACCTGACACAGAAACGTATCATTCCTGCAAGTAAGTATTCTCTACAGTCCTCTGTGAAATCTCATGGAGGAGATGTAATCTGCAGCCACAGTGTCAGGTGCAGGAAAGAGCAATCTTCATTATATTCTTACTTTCATACTTGAATTCCCACTTTATGAGATTCTTCTTAGGCTCTTCATTGCTGCAGGTGTTGGTATGGTATCCTATGAAAAGAATGCCATTTCAAGGACACTGTCTTTAGAGGCATCTGTAGTTATCACTCCTGAGGTCCTAGAGCATGCAGGATAAAAAGGCTCTCCTATTTCTCTGTCAACATATTTTTACCTTTATGACCCAGGAACCATGGGAAAATCCTTTGTGTGATCAGGACTTTCTTCAATAACTCTTGAATACTTTCAATAATTTCTGACTATAAATCATTTATAGTATGTATTTCAACTCAATCTAAGAGGATAGTTGGTAAATAAATTCTTCTCATTACTTCCTTGCCTTTTTTCAGATTTGGGGATGAAACACATGTTATTGTACATATTAGGCAAGTTCACTAAAACTTAGATCTCCATCTCTGGCCTTCTTTTAATTATTTTATTTTGAGACAGAGTTTCAATAAGTTACCAGGATGACTAGAACTTGAAATCCTCCATCTTCTCCCCCACCTCCAAGTAACTGAGATGATGGACATGTGCCAATTGTTCTTCTCATCCTGTTTATTCATAACTGATGATGGTGACCATACTCATATTCTCAATTAGAAGTGATACTTCAGTACACATTAAAACAAAATAACTGGGACTTTTCTTAAGATGTTATGATTATTATCTCAGCCAATGCAAAAGATCCATTTCATGTGTTTTTCTTGCTTTATTACATATAGTTTGAGGCTATTTTATGAATCTATGAAAGAAATGACATTGAATTTGGGGCATCCTAGCAAAGTAAAATTGTTACAAAGTATGTTTGATGGATTGTCTCTGCATTGTTGCTCACACATTCCCATTTTAATTTATGCCATTTGGAAAAAAATAGTTTTCTTGCATTACTCAAATTATCCTGGTTTATTTTCAGTCTTCAGCGTAGTGTCAGGAATGTCTCATGTGTTTTGCAGGGATGACACAACTGTAATAGACAACAACAAATTCATAGAATTGTACTATGGTTACCACAAATCAGGTGTTAAAAAGATCTCAGGAAAGTCTTCAGAGCCTCCTAATTCAAACAGAAATTTCAGATAAGAGCAACCTCAGGAAGTAGAGCAACAGATGAGTAAGTCTGAACAGGCATTGTATATCAACTTCTTCCTAATAAACATTACATTTTTAGGACATCCCTATGACTCAGAAAGTAAACACATCTTACAAGGCTCAGTAAGTTCCTGAAACTCACACAATTCACAAGGCCTTGCTCCAGTGTTATATAAACAGCAACAATTGCTGAGAAGAAACTTGTTTCTCAGCCAGACTGTCTGAAAATGTATAGACACTTTGGAAGACCTTTTTTTTGGAATTTATTTTATTTTATTTTACAATATAATTCAACTTTACGTATCAGCCATAGATTCCCCCATTCTCCCCCCCCCCCCCCCCCCCCCCACCCGGCCCACCCTCCATTTCCATCTCTTCCAGGGCAAAGACTCCCCCGAGGATTGAGATCAACCTGGTGGACTCAGTCCAGGCAGGTCTAGTCCCCTCCTCCCAGGCTGAGCCAAGCGCCTCTGCTAAGCCCCAGGTTTCAAACAGCCAATTCATGCACTGAGCACAGGACCCGGTCCAACTGCCTGGATGCCTCCCAAACAGATCAAGCCAGTCAACTGTCTCACCCATTCAGAGGGCCTGATCCAGTTGGGGGCCCATCAGCCATTGGTTCACAGTTCATGTGTTTCCATTCGTTTGGCCACTCATCCCTGTATTCCATTCATCCCTGGTCCCAACAACTCTTGCTCACATAAACCCTCCTCCTTCTCGCCGATTGGACTCCCGGAGCTCCACCCGGGGCCTGACCGTGGATATCTGTATCCAGTTCCCTCAGTCACTGGATGGGGTTTCTAGCATGACAATTAGGGTGTTTGGCCATCCTATCACCAGGGTAGGTCAGTTCGGGCTATTTCTCAACTGTTGCCAGCAGTCTATTGTGGGGGCATCTTTGTGGATTTCTATGGGCCACTCTTGTACTTTGGTTCTTCCTATTCTCATGTGGTCTTCATTTACCATGAACATTCCTTGTGTTCCCTCTGGAAGACTGTTTTTTAAGTAGTTTTTCAGGAAAGTAAACATGCTCTTCATATATAATTGAACATCCATGCTCCTTTGTAGTTAATAAAAAAAGTTCAAAAGTTATGTGTATAAATTTCAATAACCATAGAAATTATTTCATAATTACCCAAACTTAAAAACAATTATGTTGTTTTTATTTAAGTTTTTCTCTTGCCAATAAAGACTAGGGAGTCAGATATTGGAGTAAAAAACTAATAGATCAAAGAGGCCACAGAGGAGCAACCAGCTAACCTTCCCCTTTTTATCAGAGACCCAGTAGGCATGTCTTTCCACAAGTCCCAGACCAAAAAAGCCTGAAAAATCTCTAAGTCCTCCCTGCTACTTCCCATGCATCTCTCTAGCCATCTCCTTGGGTCCTCCATACCCTGCATCTGCAATATGTCCTCTAATTACAAAGTTGGGTATTCTTATGTTGTCTAGCACTAGATTTTATCTTTTGGTCTCTGAGTGGTGTTTTTGGAGTATTCATTATTATTTGCAAGGAAATATCTTATTAAATTGAGAGTACAATTTGAGTGATCGTGTAAGTAGTGACAGGAATGGAATGGGATCTAAGTATTTTTAATAACATGGATGATTATACTATGAAATATGTCTGCATTATGAATCCTGGTCCAAGTCCCCAAGTTTAATATTTGCTTGCTTGTTTGATTGCTTTCACAAACCAATGCTTAATGTCACAGTACTGCTTAAAGAATGGCTAGATGACAAATGTATTGGGGAGAATCTATTGCTTGGAGCTAAAGATAATTTTAAACATGCGAAATCAGATGTTTTGTTCTTATTCTTCTATTTAGAACCTCGGCTCTAATTTACTGACTTCACATTAATTCTACTCTTAGGGAAAACTTTATAATCCCATGTTGTAATCATTGATTTGGGCTTTGGACTCCCTTGAATTAAGGAATACGTAGATAGACAAAAAATATGTATTCTCATTCATCCCATTAACTCATTTTGTTACTTCATCAGGACAATAACAAAGAGGTGTAGTTTGTCATTATGTTAAAATGTTTGTCTTAGGATGTGTCTCTAGAAGACTATCATTTGAGTTGGTAAATCGAGTAGGAAAGATCTGTCTTAGTGTGGGTGGGAACTACCAGGTAGGGACCTTTGCAAAAAGAGGAAAAATGGCATATCCTTATCCTTATCCTTATCCTTATCCTTATCCTTATCCTTATCCTTATCCTTATCCTTATCCTTATCCTTATCCTTATCCTTTCTTCCCAAAGTTGAGACATCCTTGTTCCCCTTGGAATCCAAGTTACAATTTCTCCAGCTGTTATATTCTAGGACCTGCACCAGTCACGCCCCTGGCTCTTAAGGTATTGCCTTCAGATTCTGGGTTATAGTAGTGTCTTCTCTGAGATATTATGACATGGGGGAGCCACAATGTTTACAGTTCCCAAGTCTGCTGCTTGCAGAGAGGCTATCATGGACCTTTTCCATGTTCTAAAACCGAGTATTCCAACTGCTATCATAATTCTTGCTATAAATCTGGGAGTGTGTATCTTATTAGTTCTACCTATCTGGAGTGCTAACACAATTTTTATGCTGGAAAAGTTTCCAGAGAAATGGAGTTTTTAAGATGAGTTTCTTGAACTGTTATAGGGATTCCATTAATAGGTTCGTTACCACTTTAATACCCAAAGTCTAGTGCACATCCAGTTTATAGAACAATAACTGATATCTACATTGGATGCTTCTAATCAACCATTATAAGAGGCAAGAAACACAGTAACTTTGTTTATAGTTTAAACATTTTTTGACTTTGTCTTAGTTGAATACTCCCATTGTCACTGGACAAAGTGACGAAAGGTTATGATGACCTAAGGAATTTTATTTTATTATTTTTTTTGTTGTGTTTTATTTTGAGACAGGGTTTCTCTGTGTAGTCTTGGATTTCCTGGATCTCACTGTGTAGACCAGGCTGGCCTAGAACTCAGAGATCTGTCTGCATCTGCCTTTTGAGTGCTGGGATTAAAGGTGTGTGCCACCACTGTGGGTGACCTAAGGGATTTTAATTCCAGCTCCAAATGTCTTCAAATGACATAAATGGTTTAGATAAACCCTGAAGAAGAATCTTTTGTCCCACCACAGGGCTAAAACAGCTGGAAATGAAACAAACTTCTCACCATGCAAAGTGGCTGAAACAAAAGATAAACGCTTGGCCTTACTCATGACAAGTGTTCAAGTAAGAAAAAAATTTGGGGGGGGGATAGAATCTTGCAAGATGGGGTGGAAATACATGGGAGGATCCCAAGGAACATCCCCTACATTCTGATGAGTCTTCCTAGCCAACAGACAGGGAAGCCAAACTCAGCAGCAGCCTGGTCTGCAGCTCTAGCAGGATCTCTGTGTCTGCAGGGATTACCCCTGCAGGAAGAGGCTATGGCTTCCCCCAGCATGTGTCCAGCAAGACACGCTCACTTTTTTCAAGCACAAAGCCCAGCACCAGTGTGCATTAATTCACTTTGTGCTAATATAACTGCATAGTGACTACCAGGTAATTTATTCAAGACAACCCGAAATTCATTTCTCACAGAGGCCAAGGCTAGGAAGTTCAGAACCAAAGTTCCAGAAAGTTCAGTGTCTGAGAATTGTCTACCTCTGAGTCTAAGTTGTCTTGGATTCTGATTCCTTCTGAGGAGAGGAACACATATAGTCCCACAGCAGATAAAGGAACAACAAAACGAAGCAAATAGGAATAAATGCTCTCTGCAAGACCCTCTTGTAACAGCATCTAACCCCAGTCACAAGAGAAGAGCCCTGTCACCTGACTACCACTTAAATGCCACCCCCACCACCCCCATACATGCACATAATTAAAGACAGATACTAGCAAGACCTTTACATTGGTCACACCTGAATTTGGGAGGCAGCGTGCTCAAGGCTTTGTAGATCTGGGTACTGTGATGGTGCCAGTGGACATCTCAGATTCATGTTTTCTGATATTAATAATAATTGAATCAGTATTATTTACCAGGCATTATGCTTTCACATATTACATAATTTGATCTAAACCAGCAGGATGAAATAGTCCTATTATTCAAGGAAGACCCTAAAACTTAGAGGGACAAAATGATTTTCTTGGCACAATAGAAATTTAAATTTTATGACAAATTTATTGTTTAAAATAATATCATTTAATATTATTAAATATTAAGTTAAATAAATAATAAATTTATTGTTTAAATCACAGCTTCAGGCTTTTCAACATGGGATCTACCAGCGAGCCATGGAGACATGCTTTTTCTGTGAGGCTGACTCTGCCTTGTGCCCTTAACCTTCATTCTTGAATATCTGTGACAGTTGCCACCAGAGACAACTTGTTAATCCTATTGTGCGCTAGGTTATTATTTCTGAAATGACATCTTAGCCCAAGGATTAAAAAGCCCAGTAGTAGGTGACATTTCAGAATCAATTGTTCTGATCATTAACATTCTTACAAACAGAACTTTTCTTTTAAATGAATGATGGGTTTTTGTTTGTTTCAGTTCCTTAAGAGTTTGAACATGAACCCAAGATTGAAGTTTCACTTCCCCCAAATTGGACTAGATTAAATTATATCTGTCTTCATTCTGCTATGTGATGGCCTGGCATTATAAATAGTACTCATATGCTTGTCCTTGCTCACTCTGATGCACACATGACTGCTAAACCAGCCTAAATTAATTAAGCAAGTTTTATTTGATTTTTAACCTTTTAAAGCAGCCCAAAATAAGAGAGCAGATCTAATTTGGAAAACAGAGCTTCCCAGGATGCCAAATCAAATTTATCTCTGTAACAACTCAATAGTAACTGCAGACACATTTCTATGGACCAATTTATGCTCTAAATACATTCAAAACTAGCAGTACTGCATCATCCTGCCCTGGATTTAGGGAACATATATTGATGGACAAAAGAACCTAGATTCAGGCTCATGGATAATTGTTCAGAATGGACAAGGAGAATTCTCCCCCTAGATTTCTCTGTCTCTCTCTTCCTTCCCCCTGTCTCTCTGTCTCTCTCTCTCCTCTGACCCTCTCTCTTTTTTCCTCTTTTTCTCTCTCTTCCTCCCTCTCTGCCTCTCTCTGTCTCTCCTCCTTCTCCCTTCCAGCTCCCCCTCTTTTCACTTACTCTTGTCTTGGCTCCAATCCTCCTCTCCCTGACTCTCTGCCTCTGTCTCCTATCCATTCTATATATGTATCTATCATCTATCTGTTGTCTGTCCGTCCGTCTATCTGTTCTTTGGAAGTCAGGGCCTCACTGTGCAATCCAAGCTGTTCTTAAACTCAGTAGGTAGTCTGGACTGACCTCAAATTCAGGCTGCTTCTGCTTTATCATTCTGAGTTCTGGGATGACAGGCATGTAATGGCAAACCTGGCTTTCCTCACTCCTTTTATTTCCCTCCTCCCTCTCTTTCTCTCTCTCTCTTTCTTTCCTTAACTCTACTTCTCTTCATTCTTTTCCTTCCTCCTTCTTTTTATTTTTCATATGTATACCACTTCTGCAGCCCATGTGATATAAAGATTTTTATGATAAGTAGTACCAAAGGTACAACTGAATTTGAAAACCTGCTTTAAATTACATTAAAATGAAATATTGGGTGTGTTCAGAACATGCTAATGATAATAACAACATTATGACAGGGTTTATTGATTATGTATTGATAATTCACAAGATGCTAGTATTATGTTCAAGTGTTTTAAAGCTAGAAACTTACTCAAAACTTAAGTAGCTTTTTAGATGGGTTATTATTACCATCCTTAATTGATAAAGAGGAAACTAAAGACCAGAGAATCAAAATCCTCACCCAGGGATTTAAATTGGTTTGTGGTGAAAAAAAGATTTAAAACCAGCTTTGGGGGCCATAATATTCCAGGAACATGCCCTGTGTTTGTATATAGCCTTTGAAACTTGGAAGGGATTAGTTATGTCTAGGTTATTTACTGAACCCAATTAGTGGGAGAGATATTGTCTTCCTTTCTTATTTACTAGCTAATCATCGGTCACTTCTCCTTATCCAGAAAATGCCCATTGAAAGAGGATTTCAGACATTAGAAGGTGGGGCATGTCACTAATCTGATATCAAGTATGGAAATGATGTGCTCTACCTAAGAACAAACTGAAATTCTGATGAGAGTTTGTAGAGCTCATAACATGGTCTCCATGGAGACGCATTAAGGTGGCCCAAGAGCCCTTCAACAGCAGGGAGCTAAGCATTTGCTATGCATTCTACAACATGCGTTGACCTCCTCATCTATTCAGTCAGTAAGAATGCACTGGGGGATCGACTGTATGCAAAGTGCTCCTCTTGACCTTGATAGAACTTAGAGGAAGACATATAGAAATTAATATTTGAGTAGTATATGGCAGGTAGTCATAAAAATGTGCAAGAAACTAAATTTGAAAAAAAAACAGGAATAGAGAGAACCTTGGTGTGAAATAATGGGGCCAACTTTTATTAAAGGAAGACTGGGCTGAGGTCTAGCTCAGGGACATAGTGCCAGCCTAGAAACTGGAGACCCTGAAATTGAGCCCCATCAATGTATAAACATCAACCAGAAATGATCGAGAAAGAAATCCGTGAAAAGTGCAAAGAAACGTGTTTGCATATAAAGACCAATTATATATGAAAGAGGCAGGCATTCAAGTCCCTTGGGAAATGCAAAGATTACCAGAGAGAAGACACAACCAGTGCACAGATTCCGAGGAGCTAGAATCCCTGGTGTGGTACTGAACCACCAAGAGGACATTGCAGTGGGGACATCAGAGAAGAAGCTTGCAATAGGAGATGAGATCTTGCACTGGTGGAGATACATGGTCTAGTAGAACCTCTAGAATATTTAATCTTTCCCTCTTATTGTTTATTCGCCTTGTTTAAAAATGGGATAAGAAATCATTGGAAAGAATGAGCATGATATCTATATCTGTCCCACTCTTAAGGTAATTTTTACTCACTGTGTTGAATTCAGGCCTTAGAGAGGTGAGGGACGACACTGGAATCCCAGCTCACCAAAGTTAAATGGATGGGAGTAAAGATCAGCGAGTGAGAATCTATTTTGTTCAGGGTAACATGACAGAAATAAAACAGAATCATTTGCATTTGCACAAAGAAGCACTTGAGCAGGACCTACGGCATTCCCACGTGTGCCAAGTGTGTCCATGACAGGATCAAGCAGCCTTTCCTTATTGAGGAGTAGGAAATTGTGGTGACAGTGTCAAAGGTACGAGCATGGGGTCAGAAAATAAAATAAGTATGTAGCTTCTTAAAATAATAATAATAATAATAATAATAATAATAATAATAAACTGACCTTAAATTCAAATTTTGTTTCTAGAAAAACAGCCTGGTCTACACAGTAAGTTCCAGGGCAGCCAGAGCTCCCTAGTGATATTCTTGGAACCACCAAATAAACAGAATCAAAAATAATAACAACAAAAACCTGAGCAATCATCAGGAGCTGAATATTTGATTGTAACATTCAAATAACTAAATGATTTAAGAATAAATAGAAATGGAACTCTGCTACATAAACTGATGTCAGTAAACCCTCAAAATCTTCTTTAATAGAAAATAGATTTTGTTTCATACACTCTATTCAGATTAAAGTTTCCCTCCACCAAATGCTTTCCTCCCCACCCACACAAATCCACACCCTTTCTTTTGATCATTTCTTTCAAGCATCATCATCATCAATAAGATAAAAATCAAACCAGAATAGGATGAAATAAATAACCAAACAGAAAATAAAAGTAGAAGAAAAAGCAAAAGAAACATACAGATGCAGAGATACACATATTTGCACACTCAGAGCCCATAAAAAGCACAGAATAGGAAACCATAATGTATAGGCAAAGAACTTGTAAGCTGAAAGAAAGAAAGAAAGAAAGAAAGAAAGAAAGAAAGAAAGAAAGAAAGAAAGA
>CABHPQ010154673.1:33718-50339 GCA_902168405.1 Peromyscus aztecus | reverse complement strand
CCCTGAAGCAGGCCTTGGACTTGGGGTTCTCAGTGATCCTGCTGTCTCTGAGCTGACACTGGGACCTGACATCCATCTCGAGTCTCCGGGTCTCAGGCTAGACTTCTTTGGGCAGCCACTGTTTGGCTGTCCTGGGAGGTTCCAGCTCAGTGCCCAGCGTCACCCCCTTCCTGGCCTGGCCCCCCTGTCAGGTGAGCAGGCACATGAGCACTGCCCTCTGTACCTCCCACCCCCAGACACGCATAATGCCATCAGCAGGCTCCCCATCAGCCTGAGCAGCTCGCTCCTGAGGACCGCAGTGTGCGGGAGGCAGTGTAGCCAGGCTGGGGGCGCCGCCACAGAGAGTGAGGCCAGTGAGTCCGGCAGGGGACAAGAGACCTGAGGGCAAGAGACAGAGAGAGACAGACAGGAGCAAGAACGGCAGACCTGACGCCAAGGAGACAAGACATGGAGCCAGGGCTGTGTTGCAGGGCTTACCTACTGGCTGGCAGGCTTTGGACTGCCATCAGCAAGGCGCTGTTTGCTGAGTTCCTGGCCACAGGGCTATACGTGTTCTTTGGTGTGGGCTCGGTCCTGCCCTGGCCTGTGGCCCTTCCCTCTGTACTGCAGATCGCCATCACCTTCAACCTGGCCACGGCCACAGCTGTGCAGGTCTCCTGGAAGACCAGCGGGGCCCACGCCAACCCTGCTGTGACACTGGCTTACCTCGTGGGATCTCATATCTCTCTGCCTCGGGCTATGGCCTATATAGCCGCCCAGCTGGCGGGGGCCACCGTTGGGGCCGCTCTTCTTTACGGGGTAACTCCAGGAGGTGTCCGAGAGACCCTTGGAGTCAACGTGGTAGGTGCAAAGAGGCCTGGACACGTGGCAGGTGATAGGGCACGGGAGAGAGTCAGGTGGTCAGGGTGGGAGGGTAGACAGGAACAAAGGCAGGGAGGGGGGACTAATGCAGCCATGCACTCCTTAGCTGCCCGAGCAGGTCCCTGGGTTCGAGAAGAATGGGCTTAGGCGCTCATCTCATCTCGGCAGGACAAGAATGGAACTGTGGTGTGATGCATGCAGAGAAAGGCCACAGGGAAGGGAGGGAGTCAGGAGGACCAGGCAGCTAAGGGCTGGGGGAGAGCGAGAGGCTCTACCCGGAACTGTTTTACTTACAGTGCTCAGTGCTCGGCTTGTGTGTCCTTGCTCTGCCGTTCCCCAGTTTCCTGGGGCCTGCTTCCCTCCCCTAATGGTCTCTGCTCTACCCACTCTGCTGCCCACAGGCCCCCTCCATTCTGTCCTCAAGCTTTCTCGTTCCTTACTGCTTTGTCAACCCTGATCCACAGAGCTCACTCAGTGGCAGAGTGAGGGAGGTACCTTCCACAGGGAACAGGCATCCGGATATGGTAGGAGCCTGCGGCACAGACCTTAGGTTCTGATGCTGTGAGTGCCACCCCTCACGGTTGAGAAGACCGATACAGGGACTGTCACTGTCCCGTGGCCAGCGCCCATGTCCACTCTGGCGTACCCTTCTCTCCCAAGGTCCACAACAGCACGTCAACCGGCCAGGCGGTGGCCGTGGAGTTGATTCTGACGCTGCAGCTGGTGCTCTGTGTCTTCGCGTCCACGGACAGTCGGCAGACCTTGGGCTCCCCAGCGGCCATGATTGGGACCTCTGTGGCACTGGGCCACCTCATTGGGGTAAGGGACAAAGAAGGACACCGTGCATGTGCACAAACTGGAGCCCTCCCTGCAGAAGCTACAGAACCCTAAAGGCCAGGAAGTGTCTCTCCCTGAGCCCCTCATGTCTTGTGGCCTGAGGGAGTGTCCTGTAATACAGGGCTAGTCGAGGGGGTGTCTGAGCCAGGGCAGAGGGGAATGTTCTCCCCCAGGCTGCCTCAAATCTCCTCATACTTGATCCTGATCTTCTTCCCCAGATCTACTTCACTGGCTGTTCCATGAACCCAGCTCGCTCCTTCGGTCCTGCTGTCATTGTTGGGAAGTTCGCGGTCCACTGGGTGAGACCCTGCCCTGGTAGGCGTGGGGTGTGGAGGACGGGGCAGGAGGAGGAGTTAGGGGGTTTTACCATCAGGAGATCCACACGGTGTGGAATCAGCCGTCTTGTCACCAGGTCATTTAGACCACCCAGGAGTGCAGATTTCCCTGCGTTCATAACGCCGAGGTGAGCATCCTGGCTTGTCTGTCTTTCGGCTCCAATATCCTGCAGTATCCAGGGACTCACAAGAAATGGGCCAGGGCAGAAGCTGTAGCCTTGGCTCAGGCTTTATGCTCTGGCTGTTTCCTTCTTCACTTTCTCCAGCTGGACCAATTTTCAAACTTGAATAAAGAAAAAGACAAACAGAAATAGACCACACAGAAGCAGAGATAGAAACAGCAACAGTCAGGGCTAAAACAGGAGAGGTGAGAGGAAGAGGCAGCCGGGGAGAGGACTGGAGCCCCAGCTTTAGCTCTGGCTGCACCCTCCAGGGAAGGCAAGGCCGCTCACCCCTGGGCTCACGGTTCTCTCCCCTGTAGGCACTGAGAGTCCCTGGGGCTGGGGTTGGGGGCGAGTCAGGGCTGAGGGAAGCAGGCAGGGTTCTGAAATCACCCTGTGCTTCTGACAGCTCACGCCGATTTCTGTCTCCTCAGATCTTCTGGGTGGGACCCCTCACAGGGGCTGTCCTGGCTTCGCTGATCTACAACTTTATCCTGTTCCCTGACACCAAGACGCTAGCCCAGCGACTGGCCATCCTCGTGGGCACCACCAAGGTGGAGAAAGTGGTGGATGTGGAACCCCAGAAGAAAGAATCCCAAACGAACTCAGAGGACACAGAAGTGAGCGTGTGACGCTCACAGCCCCTGGTCCCTCGGGATTCCAGGGCAGCTTGCCTTGTATGACCTGGCTTGAGGTGTCCCTGGTGTTGGGGGGAATCAGGAGGCCTGACCACTTGTTATAACAGTAGGTACCAATCTCTGTCCCTGACAAAACTGTTGCTTCTTCTCCTCTCCTGTTTTTCTCTCCTGATCCATCGCCCAGGCCGACCTCATATTCACGGTCTTCCTGCTTTGGCCTATGATATAGCTGGGACTTAGGCACAGCACCGTGACTGACTTCTACATTAATAGACAGAGAGAATCCGGAAGTAAATCCATCCACTTAGATCTCCAAGGCCTTCCTTGCTTTTTCTTTTTCTTTCTTTCGGTGTTTAAATTTTTCCATGCAAAGTCATGTGTTTCATTGCGTCCTTTTCATTCAGACTTTGCTTTTGTTGACCTCTTCCTGGATCCCCCGTCTTGGACACTTCTTGCTGGTCCCCTCCCCCCACCCCCTCCCTCTCCCCTGTCCCCCCCCCTCCCCCCCTCCCCCCCCCCTCCCCTCCCCCCACCCCCGTCCCCTCCACCCACCCCCACCCACCTCCACCTACCCCCGTCCCCTCCACCTCCATCCCCTCCCCGGCCCCCCCGGCCCCTCCCCCCCCACACGCCCTTCCGTGGCATGTGTCTTCCTCCCCTGCTCCCCAGTCCCCCCCACACACATACCTGTAACACCTTCTTCTCCCTCTCCTGACCCTCTTTCCAGTTCTTTATGACAAGAGTGAGGGCCGCAGAAGCCATGCGGCGGGACCCCAGTGGTGTCCCGGGCCTCTGGATCCCTGTTTTGGGGAAAGGGGAATTGGGGCGCAGCTAGCCATTCTATTTGGACTCTGATGAGGGAGCTTCAGGAAGCCCCCAAACTTTTCTACTGAGGCAAAGAGAGGAACACCAGTCTTTGGGATAGCCTCAGTTTCTCACAGGGTTTCTTTGCTCTAGGTATGATTTGGGGGTCCATTAGACTGGGGTTTCCTGAGGACAGAAATCATTCTTCTAAAAGGACTTCATTCCTACTTCCCAAATGCTCAGGAAGGTCCCTACCCTGGGACAAGCTGCCCCAGAGGAACCTTCTCAGGGGTTAGAAAAGCAGCATTATTAGGAAGGGGGCTCTGGCACAGATGGCCTTCCCCTGAGGCCCCCCAGTGAAGATACAGGAAAGCCTCTACCTGCTGTGCCCAGGCTATAACCTGGGCCAGAAGCCTCTGCAGTCTGCTGCTCAGCATCAGAGGCCCCAAAGAAGCCATTGAATAAGTCCTCCTAAATGATGAGACCACGGAATGACCCAGAAAATCGAGATTAGAGGTTTAGTGTCTCTAAAAGACCCTGGGAGTCGAATTGATTTTGCTAGATGTTAAAGGCTGCTGTACGTCTACTCTGCCTCTAATGGGGGGCCGTGGGGTGGTGGGGATCCTGTCTGGATTTCAGCTTATCCACTGTAAAATGGGAACACTCCTCCCACAGATAGTGCTGTGGCAACAATGAGTTAGAAGATGCTTTGGGGAGTTAAATGCTGTAGAACAACCCCAATAAATGATGATTATTGTTGCAGTTACTGTAATTATTGGGTTTGAATACAATTGCCGTTGGTAATGGGAAGGAAGAGGGAAGGGGGATGATGGAGAGGGAGAGAGAGAAAGCAGGTTCTGCTGTCCTTCACTGGGTTGGCTTATGGGGGCCTGCCCCTTCTCTCTGAGGTCTACTGACCCCGGAGCTTTGTGGGGGTGGAGTTATGAGGGGCCCTGGAAAGAAGAGATAAGCCAATTCAAGTCAGTTCTCATCTCTATGGCACCCATCACCATGGTACCCTGAGATGCTGCAGCCAAATCTATTAAAAAAAAATGAAAGAAAAGAAAAAAAAAAGAAAGAAAGGAAATGAGATAAGTGATAAGCACTTGTCTTCCAATAGGCCAGGTGAGGGAGGGGCTGCCAAAGTCTTTCACAGGCAGGTCGATGGATAGACCTGTGGCCACGGCAGTGGCTGGAGTCCGTGGCCCAGCATCCGTCCTCTGCATCCTGCAGTCTCATTGATGCCGAGTGCTGTCCACATCTCTCCAAGCTGAGCCATCTTCAGACATCTTCATAATCTTGTAGCCCCAGGGCCTCTTCTGCCCTTTTATAAACGGGGGCACGTGCATGTGCGCGCATGTGTGCGTGTGTGTGTTTGTGTGTGTGTGTGTGTGTGTGTGTTCACCTGTGTACAAGTGTGTGAACAGAGGACATGACCGACTTGCCAAAGGTCACTTGACTCTATCGCAAAGATCCCTAAGGTCTCTCCAGCTCCCAGCTTAGAATTCCCTAAACTAGAGCTCCCTGGGTCTCAGACTAGCTGCAGGCACTGGAGGGAAGGGGGCAGGGGCTCCGAGAGGGTTG
Organism: Peromyscus aztecus; assembly: GCA_902168405.1. Taxonomy (NCBI): domain Eukaryota; kingdom Metazoa; phylum Chordata; class Mammalia; order Rodentia; family Cricetidae; genus Peromyscus; species Peromyscus aztecus. The sequence continues at coordinate 45,119 of CABHPQ010154673.1, read as the reverse complement.
TGGCAGGGAGCTCCTGCAGTAGGCTTTTAAGCCTCTTGACAAATTATCTCTGTGCCCTGAGAGCCGAGCACACACTGGGTGCTCAATAAAAGTTTGATGAATGAATGACTGAGGCTGGGCGACTGGGGAGGGAGAGGAGGCAGTAATTGATCAAGAGGAGGAAAATTCAGAACTTCAGCTCCAAATGAGCCAAAATGACAGCAGCTGAGAAGCCTCTGCCTCCAAGCAGGGGCTGGGAAGAGGGCGGTAGCCAGAGTTCGTGTCTCCACCCACCACTCTGGAGCAGCACCGGCAATCCCAGAACTTAAGTGTGGGAGGCTCGGAGGTCCTCATGTGTGCGTGCACACGGATAAGCGCTAGGGGAGCCAGGGGTGTTAAACACACAGGCCTGTTCCTTCAGAGGGAGGGATGCTTAACCTGTTATCTGCCCAGAGGGCTGCAAGTGGAAGTGATTAACAGCCTGGTGACCTTTGCACTGCTGGTACAGCCTGTGAGACCACACCAGATCCCCACCCCCACCCTTATCGTGAACTTGTCAATCTACAGAACCCATCCTTATGGAAAGTGTCACACGCACTTTACCAAGAATTTCAGTGTAGTCATGTCTTAACCTCTGGTGTGCACACAGGGTTGAGATAATTATCACCAGGAAAAATTTCACCAAATTATGCTGTGCTTAAATGTGCCTAAAATAAACTACTTGGCGCCAGACTCCCAAAGTTTGAACCAACGCTGACTACTTTGTCATGTCTACCCCAACTGCCTTCTCGCCTCCCTCAGATTGTTCCTCTGCTGGCCACGGTGGTAGAAGAGATTCCCAAATTTAGGGACCCAAAAGAGCAAGGGGGTGGCTTGACGGAAAGCTGGGAACCATCCTCACTGATAATCCTTCAGCAGGCCTTCTGTAGAGAAGGACTAGAGCAAGAGATAGCCTTCCCGAGAAACGAGGAATCAGTAATTAGGTTAAAGCTGACGAGCATTCAAGGTCAGACAGAATAAGTAAGCAAAGGTTAGCCTCTCTGGAGACTCCCTAGGACAGCAGGCCATCTGTTTAGACAAGGGAAGAGCTGGCCTTGGGCACTCCAGCTCTCAGCACTTCCAGTTGGAGAAGCAGGCTTCACCACCACAGTCCCCGGGGCTGGTTGGGGACAAGGGGTCTGGGGAGGACAGAGAGCCACCAGGCAGGCCTTTGGTGTGCACCCCCTGGTTCTCATTTGTCAGGGGAAGTTTTTAATTAATGGTGTGTAATCTGATCTGGCCCTTCTTCCCGCTGAGTACTGCTTTCAATCAGTGGGACCATCTGCACCGGCAATTCATAATTCTCTCGGAGGGGAGGGGGACTCAGGATGGGTGCCTTGGTGATTAATACAATTAGCCTTTTATGTTGATGATTGTCTTAGCAGGAGCAGATGATATGAGCCCAGAGCCTAGGCAGTTATTTCCGATTGGCTGGCAGGAAGCCCCTCGCCTCCCCAACCCCCTCCGCCACCCCCACCCCAACTGTTGGTCTTTAACTCGCCACCTCCAGGTATAAAGAGGACAGGCCTCATCCGACACCATACTGTGCAATCAGCAAAGCCCAGAGGGGGCCAGGCTCGGGGACACATTTGGTCCTCAGGTCTAAGGGAAAATGGGGACCAAACCAGAAAGTCACTTTGGCTTAGGTGATTCTTGTGCCAAGGTTGAAGAAAAAGACAGGGCTGGAGGGTAGCTCAGCTGGCCGAGCGCTTGCCTAGCGTGCACAAGGTTTGACCTCCAGCACCACATAAACACGGTGTGGTGGCAGATAACTGTATCCTAGTGCTCAGGAGGGGGGCACAGGAGGGTCAGAAAGTTGGCTTGAGACAGGATCTTTCTTGAATCCTTAGCCTCCCTAGGGACTGTAGGCTCTTGAACTCTGGCTCATGGACACATTTCCCCACTTGGAAAATTCAGCAGTGGAGAGGCCTCGAGGATGGCATTCTGAGACCTGGTCTTACCACATCTGACACAGTCAAACACCGTTTCACCTGCGTGAGCAAGGCTGCTTCCCAAGTGGTGCCTGGCAAAGCCAGGGCTGTGACTAAAGAAGGCATTGCCTCCTTTCCATGCCCTGAGCTTAGCTGAGCCTTGGAGTGTGTGTGTGTGTGTGTGTGTGTGTGTGTGTGTGTGTGTGTGTGGTGCGGGTGTGTGTGTGTTCCTAGAAGTGAGGTGGACTCCAAAGGAAAGGTAAAAAGTCACACACAAGAAGAGGAATAAAATAATAATGGCCTCCGAGCAGAGAAATGAAACACTGTAGTGTCGTAGCTGGGAAAAGCAGCCTGGAGGAGCTCCGAGACTTGAGGAGGCTGGGCGGAACAGTGGCTAAGTGAAAAGGAGAGCTTTGAGAATTTGGAACTTCATGGGAAGGCAAACAACGGAGTCAAATGTGGTGGTGTACACCTGTAGTCCCAGTGCTCCAGAGACTGAGGCAGGAGGATACCCATGAGCTCCAGGCCAGCCTGAGCTGTTCTAACCATGTCTCAGCTACACACACACTCTCAGGACGCATTGTTCCTGGACTGCTTGGTGACCCGGAGGAACCAGAGCTAAAATGGGACGCACTGAGCACATAAGGGAGGGGGGCTGGTTACACCGTGGATGCCAGGTCGGCACAGCCCCCTCACATGCCCGCCGTAGGGAACCCCAGGCCTGCGTGTGAACGGGCAAGGCCCGGACAGACTCCAAGCATTGAGAGTGCTTACAGCTGCCATCTAGACTCCAGGGGAGGTGAGGACTGAGAGACGCTCTGAGAGCACAGGAGCGCCCCCCACCAAAGACCCCAGAGCCTAGTCCTCTGCACCCACAGGGTTCTCTGAGCTGGCTAGCAATCCTAGTTCCTCACAGCCTGTGGGTAGCCTGAGCCAGCCTCCAGGACAGCCCCCAGCTGGCTGCAGATACACCCAATCTCTGAACCCACATCAACTATACTTAAAGTCAGCTTGGGGCCTCAGCAGAAACCCAAGCCCCTCAATTCTGGGGCTTCTGCCCTGCATCCCTAGGGTCAACTAAACACAGCCCTTTTGGATGTGGCTGCTTCTTCCTTCACAGATAGCCCCTCCCCCCACTCCTTAAAATAGCCTTGGTCTTCTGGGTTTCGAACTGTGTGAGGTCTGAAGATCTGAGGAGTAAGTCATAGAGCCACGTCCACGAAGCCACATCCAGTCCCTGTTCTCACAGGACCCTCTCCCAGGAGCCAAGGGCAAGGCTGTCTGCGGCAGCCAGGGAAGAACGGAACAGGTCAGGTCAGCCAGCTGTGCGGCTGTTCTAGCTGACGCAACCCTGGCAAACGGTGGCAGGGAAGGGCTGTCCCTCCATGATGGCTGGGGGGAGACCACACACAGGACACTGTAAGGACACACACATGGAGGAGTCCCAGCCACTCCAGAGGTGGAGGCAGGAGGATGCTGGAGCCTTGGAGTTGGAGATCTGCCTGGACAACAGAGACTGTCTCCAAAAGAGGACAACGGACACTCACATATACCGGAATCGACGAGGAGCGGCCCCCAGCAGGTCTAATTCATCCCACGGTCCTGCTGCATGACCTGACTGTATTTTCAGAGGGGTTCTAGGGAGGGACCTTTGCCTTCGCGGGGTGAAGCCAGCCTCTTCTTGCTGAAGGGTTAGTTGTATTTTATCATCTAGGAACACTGCCCCTTGCTTCGCTTCCTCTTGGTTGTTTTAGAGCAATTTCTGGGGGCATTTTCTGTTTAGGAATGCAATCTTTTGTTCACAATATGTGAATGTTTCTTCTTGGCCTTTTCCTTGCGTTTACAGTGGGGCTTTTTTCAACATTTTTATTGTAAAATAAAACACATCAAACTGCACAGAATTGGATAGTTATGAATAAAGCGGTGGTAATGAGAGGGAGAGACAGAGACAGACAGACAGAGCACCAGTATCAGATCTGAGGTATACCCTTGCCATCTATAACGAGATCAAATGACTACAAGTTGGTTGACCGGTGTAGTGTGTTTGCCAGTGACCTTGAACTCCCGATGGGAGACTTGATAGTTTTGGGTTTTTTTTAAACCTACAGCACAGGGCCGGCCGGCCGGGCTGCAGCAGTGTCAGAGAGAAAGACTGGGAGGAAGTTAAGAGCTAATCAAGACGAGGCATCTAGCCACGCTGTGGCCACTCTGGGCAGCTACAGCAGGGGGTTGGCATAGCCAAGATCTGCAATCACTTCTCGGGGAGAGAGCTACACAGGCACAGTCACACTCAGCAAAGCTGAGGAGGCCGGGCACTGGAAGTGAAGGGGTTTCCAGGAGTCTGAGGGCACTAATTAATACACTGCGGTGGACAGAAAAAAGAGAAATGAAAAATGGTTTTTCAGAGCTCTGATGGGGGCCCATGAAGATGTAGGGACTCTTAGAGAAGGAGAAGACCAGAGTCAGGGGCAGGGACCCCTAACTCCCACCCTAACCCGCAGACACGGGACAGGCCCCCGACAGGCCTGATGAGTGACGAGCCACAGGCCAATGTGCACCTGGGAACTGGGGCAGCCTCCGAATCTCTCCCTGAAATGACTGCAGAGATTGTCAGCTTCCGGCTCTCCTCCTCTGCTCCCACACACTCCACCCCCAATGCCCTGGCACCGAACACCTTTCTTCAAGATTATCTGAGCACCTGTCACAGCAAGGCCTTTTAAAACAGAATTGTATTTTTAGTCTACTAATTCCAGGACAAGTTTCCCTGACTTCGGTGTCTTGTCCCATGTGAGAGGCTTCATTTTTTTCACTTGCTTCCCAGGTCACAGCTTTCCCTCTTCCTCTTGTCTCATTGTGTGGCGGCATGTAGCTGTGTAGCCCAGGCAGTTCTCAAACTTGTAAAAATCCTCCTGCCTCGGCCTCAAAAGTGACATTCCAGGCAGTGAGTCATCATGATCTGCTTCGGTGGAAGAAAGACCTTCCTTGGGTATTCTGGACCTGGGAGAAAACTGGGCCAAGATCATGAGAGACACTCATGTCCTGCTCACCCTACCACTTACAGACCATTCTGTGTTAACGTACCCGACCTCCATCACTGATCTCCGTGCCTTGAGTCTTCGCTCTGTGGGTGATGACAGATAGATTCTGACCCTGTGTTACAGTTGCCTGTGTGCTTTTTTTTGTGCTGGGTGACTGCAGAATCTTGGTGTCTCTGCTCTCCCTGGAGCAGCTATGCTCAGACAAGGAGTGCCCTAGGGTTTTGCTTGTTAGTTGATGCTAAGGATTAAAGCCCTGGGTCCAGTCTCCACGTCTCCGTCCTTAGCATGCACTATCTTACTGTGTCTTAGTAACCTTTTCTATTGCTGTGAAGAGACAACCAAGACCAAAACAACTTAGAAAAGAAAGCATTTCATTGTGGACTCACAGTCCAGAGGGTTAGAGTCCATGACCGTCATGGTGGGGAGCCTGGCAGCAGACAGACGGGCATGGAGCTGGAACTGGAGCCGAGAGCCACCATGATGAGACACACCGGGAGGCAGGGGGAGAGGGAGCTCACTGGGATGGCACAGGCTTCTAAAGCCTTAAAGCAGCCCCCCCCCATCCCCGCCCCATGACACACCTCCTCCATAAGGCCATGCTCCTAATCCTTCCCAAACAGTCCTACCAACTGGGGATCAAGCATTCAAACGTACAACCGTATGTGGGCCATTCTCATTCAAACCACCACATACTGGAATTGTTTAAATGTGTCTCGGATCATGGCAAGTTGGTGGGTTACCAACTAACAGAACAGCTTACACTTCCAATCAAAATAACATGGAATGTAGGAATATATGCCATTATTTTATGAGCCGACAAGAAAAAACAAAGTACATTGTAAAAATTCATTGATTATAAGATGCCCAAGTCTCCCAAGGTATTAACGGTGTATTTTTTAAGCACATTTTATAATCAATGAAATGATCGTTTCTCCTTCAAATCTTGGCTCTTTAAATCAGGATAGAATAAGAATGAAAGGCCAAAGTGGGAAGCAGACTGACAGACCTCAAGTCTTCCTCTCAGTGGGAAGGCTACTTACTACCGCCCTCCTAACCCTTCACTGTCCATCTATTGCTAGGCCAGTGTGGTGGTTTGAAAGAAAATGGCCCCTAAAGGAAGTGGCACTATTAGGAGGTGTGGCCTTGCTGGAGGAAGTGTGTCACTGTGGGGGCGGGCTTTGAAGTCTTCTATGCTCAAGCTGCTCCCAGTGAGACAGATCACTTCCTGTTGCATGCAAGATGTGGGACTCTCAGCTACTTCTCCAGCACCACATCTGCCTGCATGCTGCCATGTCACACCATGATGATAATGGACTGAACCTCTGAAACTGTAAATACCCAATTAAATGTTTTCCTTTATAGGAGTTGCCATGGTCATGGTGTCTCCTCACAGCAATGGAAACCCTAACTAAGACAGCCGGCTTTCAGGTTATCCAGGCCATGCCTTGAAATCTTTTTCACAGAGACAAGGCAAAACAAGCTGGACCCACAACTCCTTTTCATAGCAGAATATTTCCACCTTATCATCTGTAAACTTTTCTTCAGTGGCAAGAAGCCAGGACACCCAAAAAGAAAGGGGGCATGCAAGTAAATGGGCAAGGGGAGAGCGGCACCTTCCACACCTGGAACTCTGAGCAGAGAGCCACGCCATTGTCACTGTGGTAGACAGGACCTGCAGTCTGGGGTGGGGATAGGGGAGAAGCCCCGGCCATGCAGTAAATGAGTGGAAACATGACAGCAAAGAAAGCCAGTGATGCTCCATCATGTCCTCCCCATCCTCCACCCAACTGACGGCCCATGGTGGTGGAGCTGTAGATCTGTGCGGAGCTGTCGATCTGCTCAGGGTTGGGCTAGAGCAAGCTCAGTGGCGGCCCATCAGCCACCCACCCTAACTCCTGTCTTGCTCTGTAGGCGGCTGTACGCAGTCTCGGGGATGAAAGAAGGGAGGTCTTGTTCTCTAGGTCTGGGGACAAGGGTGGGGACAGACGAGCAAAGTTTGAGGGAGGTGGTAAAGCAGTCCCCGCCTCCTCCAGTCTGCATGGGGGGCTTGCTGCAGAGCAGTCTCCAGGTCCTTTCCAATAGTGCTCTGCACCTCAGCCAGGGACACAGTGCTCCTCCGTAGCTGGTGAGCTGCTGGACGCCCTTTCTCAAGGTATCCAGTGTGTCCTCATTACCGTAGCTGCTCCTTGTCTGAAATGTGAAGACAGTGGAGAACTCTTCCAAGCTTGGCTTCTTGCCAAAAGGCCCAGTTTGTCATGCCTGTTCAAATCAAACATCAGTCGTATGGTTTGGGTGTATGCGGGAGCTTGGGCCTTCTCGGGCGCATGAGAGGAACCTCTTGAGCATGTTGGCTTCATTGCAGTCACTCTGTCATACTTCTGTCAAGTGTAAACGAAGGTGGAGTTTTTCTGTCCAGCCACCCAGTCTCCAATAAACACATAATGGCTTATATTAACTACAGAAAGATCGGCCGATAGCTCAAGACTTATTACTAACTAGTTCTTACATTTAAATTAACTCATTTCTACTAATCTATGTCTTGTCACATGGTCTGGGGCTTTATCGGTCCTCTGGTATCTTGTTTCTTGGGCTGCTGGGTCGCATCTCTCCCAGCTCCGCCCTTCATCCCAGTCCTCAGTTTGATTGTCCTGCTTCACTTTATCCTGCCTTGCTATTGGCCAAACAGCTTTATTATTAACCAATGACAGTGATACAGATTCACAGCGTACAGAAGGATCATCCCACCCCAGTCGAGTTTCCATAGTGCAGGAGCCCACTGAGCTCTCCGGAGCCAACACACTGAAGCACAGTAGGCAGTGTCCAGCTGGTAGGGTCTGCAGCAGCTCCACCATCTCAACCGCCCCATTCAAGTTCTAGACACACATCTGCGTGACTACCTCATCTTCTCCCAGTTTTCATTCTTTGGCATGTTCCAGGACCTCTTCCTGCCTCCTCCGCTCCTGCACGAGCCCTTTTCCTTCCACATAGTCACTGGTGCCTGTGCCAGGGTGCTTTAGGTTTGCCTGGGAACTGGGATGTGGTCAGGTAAGGGAACTGCTGCTGCTGCTGCAGACCAGAGGTCTCAGCCAGTTCAGCCTCGGCTCAGCTCTGGCACTTCCAGGACTGAGATTTTGAGGCGATAATGGCCTAGCACTCTAATGCCATTATCCAGCCACTTCCCACCCCACCAGGTTATCTTCCCCAGAGCCTCCGAGCCTTATCCTGAGAAGATGCAGAGATTAGTTATCCTCTAACCCAGCTAAGACAGCTCCCTTAAGCTGCCTGACCGGCGGGAGGTTCCTGTTAAAGCAGAGCAGCTGGAGAGGACTTAGCCCTTTGATGCCAGCAGCTGTATCTCCAATGTGGCTGCTATGCTGAGGGGCTGGATGCCATCCAGGAGCATCAGGCGTTTAGCCCTAGTCAGTGCACATTAGCCCAGGAGGGGAGAGCAGCCAGCTCCCCGGGAGGAAAGGAGGTACTTCATTTAAGCACTTCCACCCCCAGGCTTCACTTCCCAAAGAGGGAGAGAAATCCAGCCCCTGTGCATCTCTCTGGCTGCTGTAGACTGGGCAGAGTATCACCTCACAGGCAGAGCGCGTCCTCTGTGGTAGGAACAACCCGCCTGAGGATAAAGCCACTTGTTAGTTTTGACAACAGAAAGACCTTGGACCATTAACCACACCGACTCCTGTGCTTGAAGTGCGTACCCTCTCTCTAAGGTCTAACAGATTCTTCTGATGCCAGGCATGCACACATGTGGACACAACACACTGAGGACTGTGGAGAGCGCTCGGCCCCAGGGTTGATGAGGAGGAAAGCTGAACCACCTCAGAAAGCCCTGGCACAGCACAGGCTGCTGAAGAGAGCACTCCAAGACGTCTTACTCAAAGCCAGATGGTAAACATGAGTCAGAGTGAGAGCTAATGCCACTCAGAGGGAAAGGCAAGGAGCTAATCCTCTGGCCGACAGCGTGGCTCACACTTGTCTGTCTTGGCTTTCAGTTTCATTGCGCAGAGGCCATGCACGGGTGGCCCGAGAACAGACTAGCACCAGGACCAACCTCACGTGCTCATACCTGTTCATTCTCCTCCTTCCACACAGAAAACAGCACAGGACCAAGTTCAAATCCTCCAACGTCCGTGCAATACCCCGACCAGTAGGAAATCTGTCCCCAGCCCTCTGTCCCTGCAGTGTGGGTTGCCCTTGCTCTTTCTGAGTCGTCTCTGGGAATGCTGAACTATATCCACATACGGTTATCAGTGCGTCTTGACTCTAGGTTGGGTGTGACTTACAAAGCTGGGCATGGTAGCATCTCTTTGGATTGGGAGTGAGACCTAGTCTCAAAAATATTCTTATAATGATGAGAAAGGAAAATTCTGAAATAGAAACGACCATTGGCCACTTCTTACTGTAGCTTTTTGTCTGTTTAACGTCTACGGGTGCCTTGTCGCAAGTATGTCCGTGCACCGATGTCCCTGTGACCTCGGAGACCAGGTGGTCCCCTGGAACTGGAGTTACAGACAGTTGTGAGCCATTGTGTAGTTCCTGGGAATGGAGCCCAGGTGGTCTGGAAGAGCAGCCAGTGCTCTTCATCATCACTGAGCCATCTCTCCAGCCCTTTACTACAGTTTTGTTTGCTTGTTGTTGGTGTTCTCATTTGGTTGGGTTTTTAAAGTTGGTTTTGGTTTGGTTTTGGCAATTCTGAGGATCAAACCACTGAGACCTCACACATTCTGGTCAAGCACTCTCCCACTGAGCTATATACCCCAGCCCTGTTTCTTAAAATTTTGAGACATGGTCTCTCTAAGTTGCCCAGACAAACCTTGAAGTGGCCAACATTCCTGCGATGCTAGAATTCTAAGCTTGGGCCACTAAGCCCAGCTAGCTTTGCTCACTAGCTGTTTGACCATTTGGGGATATAAGTAATACTGAGCCTATACAAAGGCCACTTAAACTATCAGGTTAAATGCCATTAAGAGGACTCTGTTAGTAAGTTTGCAATAGCATCCACAATTGCTGACACTAGGCTAAGAGCTGGGATTCCCAGGTTCTAATCCCAGGTAACATTTGTAGGCATTTGGGCCAAATCATCTCACTGACTTTACCAACTGGGACACACCACCCATCCTTCTGCCCTCACAAAGTACGGTGAGGTCAAGTAAGGAACAGTACACGAATTGGACCATTCACTATATTAAGTGTCCTAGAGGCTTGGAGGGCTGGCTCAGCAGTTAAGAGCACTTGCTGCTATTACAGAGGACAAGGTTCCATTCCCACCCAGTTCCCACATGGTGGCTCACAACCACCTGCAGTCCCATTTGCAGGTGACCTGATGTCCTCTCCTAGCCTCTGTGGGCAGCTGCATGCACTTAATGCTATACATACATGCAGACCCAAACCTACAGATTTTATGGAGATTCTAATCTGTCCTTAATTTCAGTGATGAGCAGGATAACTGGCAAGTGCCTTATCCAAAGCCTACATATCCATTGGTGTCTGAGTCAGGATGGCCAGTTGTGTGGGATACAGCAGTATATGATAAAAACAGTTCAGTTGATAGAGTGGCTGCCTAGCATGGACACACAGGAAACCCCAGGTTTGAGCCCTAGCACCATATAAACTGGTGTGGTGGTACATAGCTGTAATCCCAGCATTCTGGATGTGGAAGCAAGATGATTAGAAGTTCAAGGTCATCCTCAGCTACACTGCAAGTTTTGAGACTAGCATTGGCTACATGAGACTCTATCTCACAACCAAAAATAAACAAAACCCAGACACACAAGTCCCCACTTCCAACTATGAGTCCCCAAAGTGGCCTTCTTTCCCATCCTACATGACCACAGAGGACAAAGCTCTCACACACTACAAGGTTATTCCTGGTGACGTTGGCTGTCTTCCACCTGACTTCATGAATAGAAACCATCAACAAATATAGCTCTGAGAATCAAGGTCTAATGAATTACATAAGCTTAAGGAGCTCTTGGCCTGGCGCCTTCCATTGTTTACAAAATATACCAGCTACAGGAAGCATATTTAAAAAATTTACCAGGTTCTTAGGTTAAATGGTCATTCTCCAAACTCTGTGTACACTAAAAGCATAATGCTAACAGGCCCAGCGCTCTAGGCTTAAGTTTTCCCTGCATCCTAATGATGGCTAACCCCGAGTCATCACCAAGACTATATTAAAGTACATTGGATGGGAACCTACTGTGTGGGTTAGCTGACTGTGGTCACACTCACTTCTCAAACCTGGACCTCCACAATAGCTCTTTCCCATTCGTGTTGAAAGCCCTAGAAAAAATAATGTACCATTAAGAACACCACTGTTTTCCAAACAGAACAGCACATTCCAAATGTACATTGTATGTGTAGAATAATGTATGAGGCTATGCACATATATATATACATGGGTAC
>CABHPQ010154673.1:0-33708 GCA_902168405.1 Peromyscus aztecus | reverse complement strand
GGGTACAACAGCCCACACAGGGCACATTGTATGTGTAGAATAATGTATGAGGCTATGCACATATGCATGGGTACAACAGCCGCTCCCATCTGTGGTTTCTTTTTGTGCAGTTTCAATTCCCCAGTCAACCATGACCCAAAAATATCAAATGGAAAATCCCACAAATAAACAACTTAAAACCTAGGTTTTAAGCTGTGTCCTATTCTGATTAAGCATGGTGACTTCTTCATGCCAATTGTGCTGTCCTCCCTGGAATAGGAATCGCTGCTCTGCCCATCTACACCCATTCTATACACTATCTGCCTGTTAACCACTTAATGGTCAGACTGTCGTGGTATCAGCGCTTGTGTTCAGCTTACTTTACTGAATGACCTCAAGACACAAGGGAACAATTCTGATACATCAAAGAGAAGCCGTAAAGTGCTTCCTTTAATTGCACAGGACATGTGGTACATGTCTATAATCAGCACTTGAGAGCCAGAGGCAAGATCTGTGAGTTCCAGGCCTGCTAAGGCTACATAGTGAGACCCCTCCCCCCCCCAAAAAAAAGAGATAGAGGAGGAGAAAGAAAAGAGCAAGTTGTTATGCTCCTGCCTGTCACTTGGGGCTGGCTAATAATTTAAGCATGAAGAAATTAAGAATCCCTTCTTTGCATTGGCACATTTTTAGTTCACAGCCAAAAATTACTTTCTCCTCTAGAAAATCAGCTGCACATCCTAATGGTAATAAAACTCAATGCTTTCTATTTCTACAAATGGTAAATTTATTCTTTCTCTTCTCTTTTCTTTTCAGGCAATCTTACTATGCAGCCCTGGCTGGCCTGGGAATGAGAGATCCACCTGCCTCTGTTCATGACTACTGGAATTAAAGATGTGTGCCACCACACTCAACACAAATTCAGCCTTTTTCTTTGTTGAGACAGGGTCTCTCTACACAGCCTTGGCTGTCCTGTAATTAACTCTGTAGACCAGGCTGGCTTTGAACTCTCAGAGATCCACCTGCTTCTGCCTCCCAAGTGCTAGGATTAAAGGTGTTTACTACCAAGCCCAAATACAAATTCATCTAAAGGAGAAATGGTTAAACACCCTAAAATAAACACATTGCTGCTGTTGAATCAAACCAGGTAGTGCATGCCCAGTTAAGTAAATATCACTAGGGAGCTGTGCATAGATTGAGACTGAAGGTTTAAAGATTCCCGTTAGCCTTGGTATGGTGGCTCAGGTCTAGTTACAGAACCTGGAATGCTAGAACAGAATAGCCCCTAGTCCACACAGCAAATTCCAGGGATATATAGTATGACACTACCTCGAAAATAAATAAAAACAAAAATTCTCAGATTTAACATGAAAGTTAAATGACATCAAAGTTGAAGTAGCTCTAGGCCAGTCTGGGCCACAGTGAGACATGGTCTAAAACAAGACGTGAAGAGGCAGCGTGAGAAAGGGTTAGAAGCAAAAGAAAAGGGTCCAGCCACTTCAAAGCACTGGATCCCTTTAATTAAAAAGGCCCTTGATAGTCAGGCTGTACATGTGGAGTGCTGCTGAGGCTGAAAGTGGGTGCATTGTCTCTGCTAGAATCAGAGTTACTTTCATGGCTAGGGTCTCTTGGCTTAGCTCAAAACCTGAGCAACTGGCTGCCAACACCTGACACACAGAACCATTTCCTCTTTCATTAGCGGGCCATCAATTCCTGCATAGGGTAGTCTTGCCTTCACTAACGCTACACAATCCATTTACTTCCTCTACATTAGTGACTTCAAGTGTACCTTGGAGGGATGCTACAGAACGGCAAATGTGGAGCCAGGCCAATTTGAAGCTTGCAAAGACAGAAGAAAAGAGGTACCATCTAGGACAAAGTTAAAAAAAAAAAAAGCCTAGCAGGCCTGTGTGTGTGACTAGGGAGTCTGGGAGATGGGACCCATCTTCTTCTGTCAATTTGCTGAGGCAGATGGGCCCTGCTGTGAGAGCTGCCCCCTCCTGGGAAAAAAGCCAGTAGGTTGCCTCCTCTCTCCACTGTTACATATTAAGCCTGCAACTGTTTGCGTTCAATCTCAGCTACATTCTGTTCAGCAGCTTCAGAGTTCCGAGCGCAGGTGCCCTCAGTTAATCACCCCAGCTCACTCCAGAGTCACTTCCAGCAGTGAAGGATGTTCCAGGCAGCCAGCCAGCAGCAATTTTTTTTCTTTAAATCTGCACCATTCTGATCCCTAAAGACTAGTTTAAAAAGTTTATTTTTTGTCTAAAATGCTTTCTTCAAACAAGAAGATAACAAATCTAAGACTCAGTTTAGAAAAAGACTTAAAAGAAGGAGAAACAATGTCCTACAGGTTCAGGTGGAAGTAGAGATGAACAGACTCTAAACACTTTCAGAGAAGACATCTTCTGAAAGGCGTTGAAGGTTTCATTATCATCCTGGATAAGAAAATCAACATCACATTCATTTTGAAAAAAACTATTTATTTTTTCCACATCGTATTCCAAAGACATATCTTACAGATAAGAGTTAGCATGAGTCAGAAGACATCCTAGGGAAGGAAGTCATTTGGACACTGGGAAAATGCTAACCAAAAAGCCAACATTCACATACATGTGTCTACTTCACGGGAAAAGCTCACCACCCAAAGTGCAAAGACAGAAGCAACTAGTTTTGCCATATGAAAGTGTTGACAGTCTTCCGAATTGTTAGCTGACTGCACACTGACTTTTAAAATAAAACAAGAGGGTCAGTCACCAGAATGAATTGAGCTTTAGATCAATCTGGCTCTGACCCCAATCAACTCCAGAAGCCCAGCCAGAAGCCGGCTAGAGACTATGAGGTGCAATATCGCAGGCTGCGGCCCTTTCTACAATGCAGACCTAATCAACCCAAATGAAAGTGAAAAGCACTCAAGTCAGTGCCTCAGTCTACCACACTGAGGGCTCCCTGCCACAGCTCAGGAGGACAGGGACTGGGCTCTGAGCAGGGGCCTTCCTGCAGCCTCTGTCCAGCTCTTTGTCCTATCCTGCAATCTCTTGTCGTGAGACAACTGTTTACCCAAGAGGTCGGATTTCTGTCATTGTCTAAGTGACACCAAAGGAAAGTCATTTTATGAGCAGTATTTGGCTTTAAGCCAAAGGGATACCCCCCTCCCCCCAAAGAGTCACACCCAATACCTATTGCCCTCCCACCCTGGTAACTAGTACAGGTGCTGCTAAGTCCCCCGAGTGAGAGGAGCTGTATAATAATAAACTCATGCACAGTAAACTTTATTTAAAGCCTGGAGAAGGCTAAAGCACTGATTACACAGGAGGCTGAAGAACAACAGTGTCCCGGGTCAGTAAACACTGGACACTACAGAATGGCTTCACTTGAGGTATGGAGCAGGGAAAAATTTGCCTTGTTGACCTAAGTTGGTGGCAGACTTGCTTTTGTTCCCAAATCTAAAAACAAAAAACAAAACAAAACAAATTAGAGAGACTGAATCAGAAGTATTCTACAGGGCTGGTGAGATGATGCCATGAGGAAGGCAGGCTCTGCACAAACACGGAGACCTGAGTTCCATTCCTGGAGCCCATATAAAGGTGGAAGAGAACCACCAACTCCACGGAGTTGCCCTCCACATGGGGGCCATGGTACACACACCCACACACATATCATGCACATGCACACGAATACATATTTTTTAAAAAGTATTCTGTAAAAAATATTGAGTAAACAATTATACTGTTACTTGATATAAAGAACTGAATATAGGAAACTTCTAGAGAGCTATTTAAAGGTGCTATTGATCACCCAATATGACGGATCACAGTGGAGCACTTCATTCAGCCTCTATAGAAGTTTCCTTTAACGTCTAGTTACTTCTACTTCAATTATTCCTTTTACTTTTTTAGATAAGGCCTCACTATACAGTCCTGGCTGGTCCTGGACTCATGGCAATTCTCCTGTGTCAACCTCCTAAATGCTAGGATTGTTGAGACTACAGGCATATACATCACTGTGTCTAGCTTCAATAAACTACTGCTCCAAAACCTAAATGCCTGAGTTCAATTCCAAGGAACCACACAGCAGGAGAGAGTTGATTCCTACAGGGTATGCTCTGACCTCAGTATGCTGCTGTGACTCACACATGAGAAGACGGATGGACACACACACACACACACACACACACACACACACACACACACATTTCTGCATACCTGGGAGTGCTCTTGGAGAGGTTATACAACCTCTGTGACAGGGAATTTGATAAAGGAGTCTTGACAAGTTGGAATTCAGGAGTGGTCACAGGTCCCAGCAAGCTCACTTATTTTTAAGAGAATGGGGAAAAAGAAAATGTCTGTCATGACGGATGTTCACGCGACTACCTTCTAAAGGCTGGACATCTAGCAGGTTCACAGGCCACTTCAGCCCTTGATTTGTAACTCCTGAATCTTTTGAACTATGCAGGCAAATACTCAATGAACAGCTGACATCTACTTCTGATTCAGACCATTTTCAAGCACCAAACTTCATACATCTAATATCTGAACATTTTGACTTTTAGAGATATTAGAAGAAACAAGACACTTTCCTTAAAAAGAAACTTTGAATATGTCTATGTGGTGGGAATAAAATGAAATTGCCAGTGGCTGCATAAATGGCAAATTTTGTCATCTAAGAGTCAAAGGGGAAGCCAGGGAGATGGCCCATGCAGCCAAACCTGATGATCTGGGTTCTATCCCTGGGACTCAGAGTGAGAGGAAAGAACCAATTCCCTCAAGTTGTCCTCTGACCTCCACAAATGTACCATGGCATATGCACCCACAGACATAAAATAAAATGTAGTAACAATTTTCAAAAATTAAAACTGATCAGTAAAACATACCAACAAACCTAAAATGGGAATTAACCCTTAGGGTATATTCATCATGCTGGGTGAAGTACTATTTGTAACTATGAAACTGCTGGAATTTTCAAGAGCACTCTAAGGGTTGGTGGGGGTTGAGAAAGGGGTCTTGTGTAGCCCAGAATAGCCCTGAACTCAGGATGTAGCAGAGGATGACCTTGAACTCTGTCTTTCTGCCTTCACTTCCCAAGTGCTCACCACCACACCCAGCCCAGTCCATCGCAAACCGCTGGAGCAAACTAAGGGAAAGGGCACACGGCCAAGGCCCTGACAAAGCAAGCTCGGTGCAGAACTGACCTTTCAGGTCTGGGGTCCGCGGTGTTGAGTTTCCATTGCCACGCTGGACGTCAATGTTCTCTTGATCCACCATCAGGAACTGATTCCAGTACTCCAGGGGCAGAGAAAGCAGGCGCTCCACCACCTAACAGGCACCACAGTCAAGTCTTACTTCAGGTATTCCTTCTTACTATGTTTGAGACCTTCTCACTCTGCAGCCTAGGCTGGCCTCAAACTTGAAATGTAGACCAGGCTGGCCTCAAACTTGTGGCAATCCTCCTGGCACCACCTGCCAGTGCATGTGCCCAGCATGCAAGGCTTATTTTTTTGTCATTATGTCATGTTAGGGCATTGCAAAAGCCATATTTTATGTATCTCTGCGTGTGTGTGTGTGTGTGTGTGTGTGCACATGCACTTGCACCCCTACCTTGAGCTGACGCTTGATGTCCTGGAACATCGTCACTGGGTCTGGATTAGGCACAGTATGGGCAACTATGGTAGGGCCAAAGACTTTAGCTAGATTGGCAATGTCCATCTTAGTGTTCGGACTCTGAGCCACTCTAAACAAAGGAGCACATTGTTAAAACAAGCATATTATTCCCTTAATTATAAGCTAAGTATAAATTCTGCGAGAACATTCACAGACCACGTCTCCCAGAACCCACATTATCTCCTTGGGAAACCCTCTACCTCCCAAGACAAGCCCCGCTGTGCTGACCTCTGCAAGTGGATCATGAGGAAGGCCAGTGTGTCCCTGTTGGCCTGGGGCAGCTCACTAACAGCCTGGTACATGGCGGCTGTGCTGTTGTCCTCGTCTGCTATCTCTGTAATGACAAGAACGCACTGAGAGGCCCCGACTCTTCCCCTTGACAGCGGCTTCCAAGTTATCGACCACTGACCACTATACACTGAGCTTCTGAAACTTCTGATGAGGTTCATGACAGCATCGGACTCTAGTTTCATTACCAAGCAGGACACTGGCCAACAGTTCAATATGAGAAGTCAGAACTTCCTAAAACTCACCACTGCCATTAGAGAAAGCAGCTGGCGAGCCATTTGCTGGGAAGACACACCACCGCAGTGCGGACCATCCACAAGGAACTCAGTCGCCTCACATGTAAGGGCCTACCAGACACCAGGTGCCATTTTAAACGCGAGGCTAAAGCAAAACAACACAGGCCTTGTCTCCTGGAAAGAACACTCTGGCCGGGCGGTGGTGGCGCACGCCTTTAATCCCAGCACTCGGAGGCAGAGGCAGGCGGATCTCTGTGAGTTCGAGGCCAGCCTGGTCTCCCAAGCAAGTTCCAGGAAAGGCGCAAAGCTACACAGAGAAACCCTGTCTCGAAAAACCAAAAAAACCAAAAAAAAAAAAAAAAAAGGAAAGAACACTCTGTTGGAAGAGTGGTCAACAAACAACAAACCACGGACCAGGCAGTGCCACATGAGATGGAGGAGACAGGCAAGCGGGATGCTGGAAAGCAACGGGAGCCGCTACGTCACACAAGGTGGTAGCTTTTGCTTAGTTTTTGAAACTGGGTCTCAGGTAGCCTAGTCTACTCAAACTCACCACACAGCCAAAGCTGGTCTCAATCCTGCCTCACCCACATGCTGGGATCACTGTCATCAAACCTGGCTTAGGAAAGGTGTTTCTGAAGAGAGGAACTGGGTGGGGGGCAGGGGAGGTGGTAAAGGAGCAAACTACAAAGAGATCTAGGGGTAAACAGTCGGGGCTAAGACTATAACAAATATGAGGTGGTTGTATGCTAAGAAACCCAAGGCTTGGGGCTGGAGAGATGGCTCAGTGGCTGAGCACTGGCTGCTCTTGCAGAGAACCTGGGTTCAGTTCCCAGCACCCACATGATGGCTCCCAACTGTAACCCCAGTTCCAGGGGTTCCGACACCCTCTTGAGGCCTCCGTAGGCACTGTGTGCATGTGGTGCACAGACATACAGGCAAAACACCTACATACATACAAGATAAAATAAAAAGAAACCCAAGACTCCAGGGTTTGAAAAGAGGAAGGAAGGTATAAAGCAAACGGCGTTGGAGGCACAACCAGGAGCCAAGTGTCACAGAGGGTCTTTTCAGTCATGTTAAGGAGGAGTTCAGTCTAAAACTGATGGGGAAGCTGGGCATGGTGACTCACACCTTTAATCCCAGCACTCAGGAGGCAGAGGCAGGCGGATCTCTGTGAGATCCAGGCCAGCCTGGTCTACAGAGTGAGTTCCAGGACTATACAGAGAGATCTTGTCTTGAAAAACCAAACAAATAGGATAAAATAAAATCAAAATGATGGATGGATGACAAATGGGACATCAACCACCTTAGCGTGTAGGAGGAGCGCTCCAGCTCCGTACAGGATTCTCATGTGACCGGCCCGGGCCAGCTCCCGTATAGAGACTATCTTGTAGAGGACACAAGCAGGTACAGGACAATCTGTTAGCAGGTTCTCAGCATATTCCTGAGACAGTTAAGTACCATGACTTGTGATAAATACCAAATTTAAGGTGTATTTACAAGGTTAGACAAGATTTGTTGTGGAAAAGAAAGGCATCAAAGATGGTTCTGATTTCAAAAGGACAACCTAAAACTTGACCAAACAACAAACCTCGTTAAGTCCTGTTTAGTTTAGTTCTTCCCTTAGTTTACGTACATGGGTGCTCTGCCTACACAGCAATCTGAGCACTACATTGCATGTAGTACCCAAAGAGGTCCCAAGAGGGCGTCAGATCCCCATGGACTGGAATTACAAGTGGTATGACCCAGCCATCATGTGGATGCTGAGATCAAAGCCAGGTAGGTTCTCTAGAAGAGCAGCCAGCGCTCAGCCACTGAGCCATTTCTTGGTCTCTCTACACAGCTAAAGGAAGAAAAGGGCGTGACGAGAGGTGTGTCCAGTTACTCACCCACCAACTATGTGAGTACCCACTACACTTCAGACACTGTGCTGGGCAGCAGGAAAGTAGTAAAATGTGAACCAAGTTCAAGGCTGGAATCACAGTCAAGTATTAAGTTCTGCCCTTACCTGCTGCCTCCATAAAAGCTTTGCTTAGCCAAAAGGTCAGAAGGGGTTCTTTGAGGTTTCGAAGGAAATCTTTCAGGAGGCTACAGATGGCATGGATATCGTCCACTTTGCTGAGGAGAGGTACAGTTTTGACTTTGAGGAATTTCTCTTTCAGCTCTTTTACTGTCCGGTCACAACCTGAGATCCTGTATAAGCCTGCCTATTATAAAGACAACAGTTAGGAACTCCCCAACTACTAACACAAATAACCAGCTCACCCTGTGGAGTCCACTCTTACCTCAGTCAGGCCTCGCTGCTCAATCTCATTCACACAGCTGACAACAATAGCAGGGATCATTGGTGAAGTCTGGGACACAAAATCTGCCAACATTCCCTGGGGAAAAAAAGAAGAGTCTTTATTATTTACACCACTGAGACCAAGAGAGGAAGACCGCGTGCAAAGAGTTGCCATTAAACACAAGGAAATTATATCAGCTTTTGATATCATTTCTATTCTCAAAGTACATGTTAAAACAATCTTGGGGCTGTCTTAGTTAGGGTTTCTACTGCTGTGAAGAGACACCGTGACCACGGCAACTCTTACAAAGGAAACAGTTAACTGAAATGGTGGCTCACAGTTCAGAGGTTCCAGCCGTTATCATCATGGTGGGGAGCATGGCAGTGTGCAGACAGACATGGTGCTGGTTACATCTTGAAATGCAGGCAGCAGGAAGTGGTCTGTCTCACTGGGTGTGGCTTGAGCACATATGAGACCTCAAAGCCCGCCTCCACAGTGACACACTTCCTCCAACAAAACCACACCTACTCCAACAAGGCCACACCTCCTAACAGTGCCACTCCCTTTGGGGGGCATTTTCTTTCAAACCACCACAGGGGCTGAGAGATGGCTCAGCAGTAAGAACAGGTACTGTCTTCCAGAGGACCTGAGTTCACTTCCCAGCACCCCCACACCAGGTGGCACACAAGCATTCATAACTCCAGCTCCAGGGCAATCTGACGTCTCTGGCCTCCAGAGGTATCTGAACTCATGTGCACATACCCCAACCCATTCATAGTTTAAATAATAATAAAGTTAATAAAAATCTTATAGGGATGAAGTGTGGCTTGGTTAGTGTGTGCAGGCTTAGCATGCCTGAGGCCTTGGTTCTGGTCCCTACCAATTCAAATACACTGGACGTGGTGGCTCACGCCTGTTATCCCAGCACTCTAGAGACAGGAGCAGGAGGACCAGTTTCAAGGTCATCCTAAGCTACACGGTAAGTTTGAGGCCATTCTCAGCTACAAGACATCCTGTCTCAAAAAAAAAAAAAAACAAAAAACAAAGAGTCTTGGTCACTTTTCCTACCCTTATGCTGGTATTGATTTATACAAACTACACTTTCTCATGAGCAAGTAATAATGCCACCAAATATAAGTACTTCCTTTTCGGGGCTGGAAAGATGGCTCAGAGGTTAAGAGCGCTGGCTGCTCTTCCAGAGGTCCTGAGTTCAATTCCCAGCAACCACATGGTGGCTCACAACCACCTATAATGAGATCTGACTCCCTCTTCTGTCATGAAGGCAGAACACTGTATACATAATAAATCTTTTAAAAAAAAAAGTACTTCCTTTTCTTTTACGTAAAGACAAGAGAAAGCAAGCAATGAAGAGATTATAGCCATAGGCTGGGTGTGGTGGCAGAGACTCTAATCCAGGAGAGGCAGGCAGATCTGAGTTCCAGGCCAGACTGGTCTATAAAAGAGAGTTCCAGGACAGTCAGGTCTACACAGAGAAACCCTGTCTAGAAAAACCAAAAATGCACTGATATGAATTCTTTAAACACTTTTTAGATTTATTTTATGTGTGAGTATTTTGCCTTCATGCATGTATGTGCACCATGTGCATGCAGTACCCTCAAAGGCCAGAAGAGGGAACTGGATTCCCCTGGAACTAGAATTACAGACAATTCTTGTGGGTGCCAGGAATCCAATCTGAGTCCTCTGGAAGATCAGCCTGTACTCTTAACCACTGAGTCATCTCTCCATGCCCCTGATAAGAACAACATTTACTAAGAAAAACTTGGGTTTAGGCCCTATGCATTCGTAACAAAGTGACAGAACAATGTTTAGTCACAGACACCTGCGTTTGTTAGTAACTGAGCAAGGCAGGCACACTTGGGGCAAACTCCTGTGTCAGTCAGATGCACATTAAAGTACCCTTTTCTTTACTCCTGTGTCAGTCAGATGCACATTAAAGTTCTCTTTTCTTTACTCCTGTGTTAGTTAGATGCACATTAAAGTACCCTTTTCTTTTGTTTTCAGCTAAACCTTTACAGCGCAAACCAAGCATGTCCAGAGGCATTTCCATCACTTTAATGCCCCCCCATTAGTTTTATTGTTTTTAACTATGTGAATGTATGCATGTATCTGTGTGTAGGTATGCCAGAGGCATCAGAGCCCCTGAAACTGGGGTATAGGCAGTTGTGAGCTCTTAATCATGCTTTAATCTTTTACATAAGTGCATCATGACTTTGAATAAAGCACACCCCCAAAAATGTGTCTTCTATTCTTTCTCCTTAAACAGAACATGCTCAGGAATGTACTTAACTCAGGGTGCTTTCGGGATGAGCTGACCCCAAGGTGAATATGTATAGACTCCCTAAATAAAACCTCCTTTTTCCTTTGTTCAGGCAAAACCTGATCCCAGTATTGGCCTGGCCTGCTATAGGTAACGAGTCTCTTCCCACTCCTATCTTGGCTGGGCCGACTTTAGCTTTATACTCACTGCATCCAGTTCCATGTCAACATCTAAAGCCAGACAGAGAAGTTGGTGGTTACCTTACGTGAGGATGGAATTTGACTATGGTCTTAAAAGCTACTGTATGAGAATTACATGCAGGGGAAAAAAGCAGCCTGGGAAACTTCTAAAGAGGAGAAGATGATAGGCTTACATTTTGGATGAGCACAGACAGGACTTCCAGAGTTAACATGGATAATACACAAACTGTACCTTGGCAGGGAACAGGTTTGACCCCGGGGCCAGTCTCAAATATCCTTTCTAGTGTTAAGGAATTTCATAGTGGGCTGGAGATGGGTGAAGTTATGAGTCCTCTTGCAGAGGACCCCGGTTCAATTCCCAGCACATACGTCACACGGCTCACAAATGCCTGTAACTCTAGCTGGAGAGGCTTCAGTACTCGAGGACACAACCAAACATATACACAATAATATAATAGATCTTTAAAAATAATTCTGCAGCACATTTGTTCTCACAGACTATAATATGTTACAGTTTAGAACATGTAAGTCACACATGTGCTGCCTAACATCTATGCTAACAATGAGTGTCCTAAGGCTAAAACTCTGCAAGGACACTTTCACCAAAACTGTGGTTTGGGGGCCGGAGAGATGGCTCAGTGGTTAAGAGCACTGGCTGTTATTCCACAGGACCTGAGTTCAATTCCCAGCACCCACATGGCGGCTCACAACTGTTTGTAATTCCAGTTCCTGGGGATCTGACACCCTCACACAGACGCACATGCAGGCAAAACACAAATCCATAAAATAAAAAATAAATTAAAAAAAAACAAAGCTGTGGTTTGTCATTGTTGGTCAACTGACACAGAACAAAGCTCTTTCAGTTTGTAGACTAGACCTAAATAAACTGATAATTTTTCAAAAATAAAACAAGCCAAGCAGACTGGCGCACGCCTTTGATCCCAGCACTCTGGAGGCAGAGACAGACAGATCTCCGAATTCAAGACTAACCTCGTCTACAGAGGAGTTCCAGGACAGTCAGGGCTACACAGAGAAACCCTGTCTGGAAAACCCAAAAGATAAAGAAAGAAAATAAGAACTAAGGATGAGACTGGAGAACTGATAAAACAAGAATGGCTGTGAGTTCACAATTGTAGAGTTAAGTGGTAGGAACCAGGGGTTAGCTATGAGAATGTCTACTGTACGTGTGCAGTCTTCCTAGGGGAGGAGGGAGGAGGGAGGAGGGAGAAATGGGAGGAGGAGGAGAAAAGATGAAGGGAAGGGAAGAAGAGAAGGGAGGAAGGAGGACGGAGGAAGGAGGGAAGGGGGACTTTATGTAGAAAGGTTATTAAACAGAGTAACCCAAACAAGATTCTGCCACAGGTCAACATTTTACCATTTCTATTCTATTTCATGAAGGGAAGTTTTAACTGATATCAATAATTTTAAAATAAAAATTGACCATGTCTTTGAAAGACTAAAGAACAAACAGAAAATGGCTGGCTCCCACTGAGGCTTACCTCTCCAATCTTAACCGGAGTCCCCGCCAGGGGAGAGACGCAGGGAAGGGGACATCGGTCCCGACACTCTGGGTGGGAGACCAAGCGACAGTCTCGACACTTCAGAGACGGCTTGCCGAATTTGATCCGCTTTCCACATGGAACACAAGATTCGGGCTTAATAACCTGAAGATAAAACAGGACAGAAGCAATAGAATGATATGAATTAATGTCAACCACATGCATTAAGCACACAGTACATACAGAACAACTTTTTAGGCCATTACACATTTTAATGTAATTCCCACAAAAAAAAACAAAACAGGTCTTGTTTTCTTCATTTTAAGTGGTTATGCTAGGCATAGTGGCACATGCCTTAATTCCAGTACCGAGGAGACAAAGCAGGTGGATCTCTGTGAGCTCAAAGCCAACCAGGGCTACAAAATGACTATGTCTTTGAAAGACTAAAGAACAAACACAAAAGTGTCGAGACATTCGGGTGGGTTCTTGTGAGCCCTTCCTCCATCCATGCTGCTGGAGGGGGAAGTCATTTCTCTCTGGAGGTGTGGCCGCTGGGAAGTTGCTCACGCTCCAGTGCATAAATCCTCACCCATGCTGGAAACACTAATTAGACTCAGTTCGTTATTACAAAAATAAAATTCAAAAAAGGACATGAAGTTGAGAACCGGGCATGTTGGGGGTAGACCAGGAGTTTCGGGGGGTAGTAGAGGGGCTGAACATGATCAAAATACATTTCATGAATGTTTAAAATTCTCAAAGAATAAACAAAGTCATACTGTTAAAAGGCAGCTAATAGCTGGGCAGCAGTGGATTACGCCTCTAATCCAGCACACAGGAGGCAGAACCAGGCAGATCTCTGTGAGTTCAAGGCCAGCCTGGACTACAGAGTGAGATCCAGAACCGGCGCCAAAACTACACAGAGAAACCCTGTCTCGAAAAACCAAAAGAAAAAAAGGGCAGCTAATAATAAGTGTTGTCATGACATAGAGAAACTGAAACTCTTCTATATCACTGATAGGAATGTAAAATACACATTAAGGGAAAAGTCTGGAAAACCCTCAGGAAATTAAGCATAGTTACTGTATGACCCAGTGATTCCACTTCTGGGTATGCATATCCAAGAGAAAGGAAAATGGCCTACATAAACTGGGCACATATGCAACATTCTTCCTTTTGTTTTGTTTTGTTTTTCGAGACAAAGTTTCTCTGTGTAGCTTTGGAGCCTGTCCTGGAACTCACTCTGTAGACCAGGCTGGCCTCGAACTCACAGAGATCCACCTGCCTCTGCCTCTCCAGTGCTGGGATTAAAGGTGTGTGCCACCACCGCCCGGAGCAACATTCTTTCTAGCAGCTGAAAATGGAAAACTCTAAATGTCTATTCACTAATAAACGGGTAACTATGTGGCATATGCTTTCCACAGAGTGGAACATCATTCCTCAAATAAAAAGAAATGAAACACACAGGCTCCAGCATGGCTGAGTAAATGACAGAAGCCAGACACAAAGGCACGCATACCATATGTACATGAAATGTCTTAAAACAGACAAATCCATAGACATGAGTGGTGTGGATGGTAGTGGTCTCTGGCTACTGGATGTTGATGTAGCACAGCATGGTGGAGGAAATTCTATTAGGTATAGGGTTTCATTTTTGGGTGGTAAAAATGTTCTAAAGTTGATAATGGTGACAGATATCCAATTCTATGAATATACTAAATGTCATTGGATTTAAATGGATGGATGAAGTCAGGCAATGGTGGCTTACACCTGTAATTCCAGCATGCAAGTTGCCAGTGGAGCTGGAGAGACAACTCAGTGATTATTGTTCTTGCAAAGGACACAAGTTCGATTCCCAGCACCCACATTGGGTAGCTCACAACTGCTTTTAACTCTAGCTCCAAATGAGCTGATACCCCACATTAAGGTCACCAATATCATGCAAGGTAACTTTCTGGAAATAAAAATAATGTGTAATGTCTTGATTAGGATGTGAGTCACATGAGCTATGTGTTAGGCAATTTCAATGAAAAGTATCCTTAAAAATCCGTATATTAGTCAGGTAGTGGTGGTGCATGCCTTTAATCCCAGCACTCTCGGCGGAGGCAGGGGGATTTCTGTGAGTTTAAGGCCAGCCTGGTATACAGAGCTAGTCCTAGGACAGCTAGAGTTACACAGAGAAACCCTGCCTTGAAACGCAAAAAAAACAAACAAACAAAAAAACCTGTATATTGGGGGCCAGCAAGATGGCTCAGTGGGTAAAGGTACCTGCCATGCCTGATGGCCTGAGTTCAGTCTCCAGGACTCATATGATGGAAGAAAACCAATCATGGCATATGCATGTCCCCCACCCCCTGCAATGCACACAAAAAATAAATAATTTCTTTTAATAAAAATCAGTGTATTTAGCCAGGTGATAGTGGTGCACGCCTTTAATCCCAGCACTTGGGAGGCAGAGCCAGGTGGATTTCTGTGAGTTTGAGGTCAGCCTGGTCTACAGAGTGAGATCCAGGACAACCAGAGCTACACAGAGAAACCCTGTCGTGAAAACAAACAAGCTCAATAAAAAGAAACAGTGCCCTGCTGCCTCCAGATACAAAGACAGACAGGAGTGGTGGTGAGGGGCTGTTATCCCGCACTCGGGACGTTAAAGAGGAGGAACAATGGAGTTAGAGGCCAGCCTGGGCTACCAAGAAAGAGTCTGTTCCAAAAACAAACTAAATGCCTCAAAGAAAATGAAGCCCTCCCGGACTTACCGTCTTTGAGACAAAATCATGGAGGCGCATGCCTCCGTTATTCTGAGGGGTCCCCAAATTGTCTGTCTCGGTTCTTGGCTCCACTGGCCTGCTGTTCAGAGCGGAGTCACTGTTCACAGGCTGTAAAGGACCTAGAAAACAATCAAATTTAAATTTCTGTCCTAAAAATTTTCACCCTTCTGAATTTTAATCCCATTTTTATTTTAATTTTACTTTTCCCTTTTTGCTTTTAATATAACTAGTAGTAGTGAACACACACACAGTTTCCAGGAGAAGCTCCCGTTCTCCACTAGTGGTACACGCAGACTGACTAGCCACCCAGAAGTAAAGGACAGCGCAAACACACCAGACAGCAGCAAGCAGCTAGTAAGAATCTCCCCACTGTGGCTCGGCCTTGTCCTAAGAAACCCACTCTCGATTTCAGCCAGTGTTCTCACTTATTCATATTTGGTTTTGGTATCCAAGGCTGGCCTCAAACACATGCTTGATCTTCCTGTCTCAGAACCTGGGTGGTTCACTTTCAGACATGAGACACTACCCCTGGCTTTCTTTCCTCCTTTCTTTCCTCCTCCTCCTCCTCCTCCTCCTCCTCCTCCTCCTCCTCCTCTTCTTCTTCTTTAAATATTTGTTTATTATGTATACAGTGTTCTGCTTCCATGTATGCCTGCATGTCAGAAGAGGGCACCAGATCTCATAGATGGTTGTGAGCCACCATGTGGGTGCTGGGAATTGAACTCAGGACCTCTGGAAGAGCAGCCCGTGCTCTTAACCTCTGAGCCAACTCCAGCCCCTCTTTCCTTTTAATTTTCCTTTTTTATTAGTTATATGTGTGAGTGTCTGCCTGAATGGATCTGTGTACCACATCTGTGTAGAGCCCAATGAGACCAGGAAGGGATGTCAGATTCCCTGGGTCTGGAGTCACAGATGGTGTGAGCCACCATGTGGGTGCTAGGAACCTAACCTGCATCCTCTGCAGAAGCAGCTAGTGCTAAGCCATCTCACCAGCCCCCCTTCTGTTTTTTGGTCTCACCAGGTATCCACGGGCTGACCTTGAACTCACTATGAAGACTAGATTGATTCCAATCTACCTATGCTTCCAAGTGATCAGATTATAGCTGTGTGCCTCCACAGCCAACTCTGCAGAGACGATGACATTTAGCCATAAATCCATCAGACCTGATTTTCCCCGACTCCTGGTCCAAGATGGTAATGTCTCAATAGTAGACACAGCTTCAATGGGCCCGCCATCACTTGGAACAGTCACGGTAGTTTTTGCAACTATTGATTCATTTGCCTGAAACAGAGCCATAAGGAAAGAAAGACATACTAACTTTGTTTCTATACAGGTGTTTTCCAGTAGCTAAAAATTCCCAAATCCGGAGTTAAGACTTATACTCTGGTCCTAAGCCTTTAAGTTGAAATCTCATACACTGCAGGGAGATACATACAGTGAAATACAATCAAACCTATAGCTGATAGTTCTGATTTTTTTTTCTTGTTTGTTTTGGGATAGAATCCTTCTATGCAGCCCTGGCTGTTCTGGAACTATGTTAGACCAGGCTGGCCCCAGCTTCACTGCCTCCAGAGTGCTAAGGTTAAAGGTGTGCGCCACTGATAGTTCTTAATCAACAACACCCACCCACATGAACAATAGAGGATCTTACTACATAGAAAAACACTCAAACTTCTCTCAAAATAACACTGCAGTAATATTGACTGTCACTTTGCTGTGCAGAGCCACTAACCCCTGGTGCGTCTAGGACCCCAGTTCTCTGGCTAACTCCTCTTACCTGGTCTACTGTGGAGCCAATGGAACAGGATTTTTTTATGGGCCCAGGAGGGCCGTCGATGAACTGTCGGCTGTTGGAGCGCTAGAGAGGGAGTAAAGACCAAAATTTTATAGTGTCATGTAGAACTGAAGCCCAGAGAACACAATAATCCTATCAGCAACTACATGCACGTCCTAAGAAGCAGGGCAACATAAATAATGTGCTCTTTCTTGTGGCCTTTTTGTTAAACAAACACAAAAATGCTTTCAGTGCTACAGAAAAGAGACGAGCTCTGGAGACAGCATCAGAAAAGAAGAACTATAATCCTATCTAAGGACATGAAGTCTTTGGAAACACATCAAATACCCTAAGCACGTCAGCCCAGATAGAGCTCCATATCCCATTCTACACACACTGCATCTGGAGCTTATATTAGAGTACAAAAGTCCTGCATAAAAATTCACATGACAACTCAAAACAAACTCAAATATATTCTTTCCTACGATACGGAGATGTAGCACAGACCCGTGAACTAAAGTAGAATCCTGCCCTCAGTCACTGCTTCAAGTGACATCACTGTGGCCCCTGGAGGACTGGAGAGAGGCTCAGTGGGGAAAGGTGCTCGCTGTGTAGGACTGATGGTCTCAGTCAGTTCCCAAAACCTACAGTGGCTGGGGAAGAACCAATTCTTATGCACTGAGGTATGCATGTGCCTGTACTCACATGGCCATCTCTCTCTCTCTCTCTCTCTCTCTCTCTCTCTCTCTCTCTCACACACACACACACACACATACAATAATAGTAATAAATACAATTTTTAAATCAAAAAAGTATTGCCCCAGTAGCACTAATCCATTTGTGTTTTGTGCTTTATGTAGCCCTGGCTGTCCTGAAACTTGCTCTGTAGACCAGGTTAGGCTCCAATCACAGAGATCCACCTGACCCTGCCTCCCAAGTGCTGGGATTAAAAGGGTGCACCACCACAGCTCACCTACATTTTGTGTTTTTTGTTTAACGATGTCTAAAGATGTGTCAGAAATATAGTTTTGTAACCAAATTTCCCAAAAAGAAAAACTATTACTAATGGAATTTTTTGTTTGGTTGGTTTTTCTCTTAAATTTTTTTTTTATATTATGTGTATGAGTAGCCTGCATGTATATATGAACACCGCATGTATGACTGATGCCCAAGGAGGCTATAAGAGGCACTGGATCCCCTGAAACTAGAGTGACATACGTTTGTGAGTCACCACCTGGGAATACCATCCAGGTCATCTACATAAGCAGCAAGTGCTCTTAACAGCAAGCCCTCCAACCCTGCTTTTGTTTTGTTTGTTTGTTTGTTTGTTTGAAATAGGATATTACAATGTAGTTCAACCTGGTCTCAAACTTGATAAATAGCCCAGGCTGGCCTCAAATTCATGATCTTCCTGACTCAACCTCCTTAGTGTTAGGATCACAACTGTGGGACAAGATGCCAGGAAAGAAAAAAATTTTTTTGGTTTTTGGAGACAGGGTTACTCTGTGTAGCCCTGGCTGTCCTGGAACTTACTCTGTAGACCAGGCTGGCCTTGAACTCAGAGATCTGTCTGCCTCTGCCTCCCGAGTGCTGGGATTAAAAGGCATGTGCCACCACGCCTAGTGAGAACTCTTATTTTATAAACAGTAAAACATCTGAGCCTAATGGCCTAAGTTTATAATCCTAACCACTTGGAAGGTTGAGGCAGAAGGATCACAAATTTAAGGCTTTCCTACACAGCAAGTTAAAGACATCCTGGGTGACAAGTGACTAGTGAGAGAGCATTTGCCAAGTGTGCATGGGACTGTGGGTTCAAGCACCACCCAGGGATGGGCAAGGAGAACATATACATACCCTCTTTTCTCGTTTCTTCATTTTGAAATTCTTCACCAAAGAAGAATCCCAGTCCTGTTGATAATTAGACCATGTTAATCTCTTTCTTTGGTTAGGTTGATCATAAATCCTGCGCAAATAAATTTACAGCAAACAAGTCAGACTACCTAACTTAAAACCCCAGGAGAGAGACATTAAGACAGTCTTTGGAGTTTGCTCCAAAGCTCCAGTTAGCAGGCTTCCTTCAAATATTGAAGCAACAGTAATAGAATCAGGAACTAATGCCACAGAGACAGGGAAAGGTTAGAGAATCAACCACTGTCGTGATTATTTCAGGTGCCTGGTCCTTTATTCCTGATTATTTTTCTAATTAGTTTAGAACTTAGAGAATTTAAGACATTGTACAGACCATGTCAGACGTAACTCTTGCCCTAAGTGACTGCTACAGTCTAATCGGATATTCCATCCAACAGTCCCACTTAAGAAGTTAGTTCACGGTTTTTAACCCTCAATATCTCTCTTTCTTGATCCTAAAAGGTGGTTTACCTTTGAATTCTATGCTTTTTACTGCAGACTAGTTTCACTTCCATTATTGTAACCACTGGCATTCATTTTCCTATCTACCTGTGCTTCCCTTACTCCTGGTTACCCCTACAAACACAGTACCTAGAAACAGCACATACAACAAACCAAAGGGCAACATGAACTGAACTTCCTCAATTCATGTTCAAATAATTTAGCTACTGGTTGATCAACCCCAATTATAACAGCTATCACAGTAGAGGTTTTCCTCGAAACTCACCTGATGTGTTTGATTATATACCCCAGACCAACTCTATATAATTCTTTATTTCAAAAGGTGGCTTCCTAATATTTATATCCTTTTGCTTCTCTGGTTAAACACTGACTATGAGCAAAAACACTCCTAGGAATGTAGTAAGTACTTGCTACTTGCTTTGCCATCAAAAACCAAATACTAACAACGTCCTGTGCTTTGGTTTGTTTGCTGGGTTTCAGACTCCCACAGAAATGATGAATTGCCAGCGGACTACCAGTCTCCTGAGCATTAAAGACTAAAATACCAGTAGGTATACGAAACATTACCATTTATACAGAAATTTCACAGTTCTGCTATCGACAAAAGCAAGGTAACAAGTTAGACATGGCAACCATTGCTTAATCAAAGAACAATACACTGCCCAGAAATGTAAATTCCCATCCTTCTGGCTCAAGTCCTTCTATGAAGGATGGCTAAGTTTCCCTCAAGAAGCAGACTAATTGGGAAATAAAGTACAAATCTACTCACTGCAGCAGCAGCAAATAAGCCTAACCTGGGTCTACACAGCAAGCTCCAGGACAGCTTACAACTACATAGTGATATCCTATCTCAAAAATTAAAAATAAAACACCCTGCCTGGTCAATCTTGCTGATTTTTACCCCTAGCTAGGGCTTTAACAAGTTAAGACATAATCAATTACTAGAGGTACCTCCCAGAGACCCTTCAGATAAACTCAACTTCACAGCAAATCCTGAATTTTACATTCTTACTTCCAGAAAATAAATATTTAAGTCAGTATCTTATAGCTTGGGTGGATTTATATTTTAAATTGCTAGCTCAGAATCTGTAACAAATCAACAATGAAAGAGTCGTAAAGGATGGCCAAGGACAGGAGCAGAGATGCTCCTACAGGGCAGGTTAACAAAAGCAGATAACTCCAGAGATCAAATGTTTATTACCAGTGATTCATCAGTCTTGTCAAAGCTGATATCTGATAAAATGGAACCAGATTCATCAATGGTTGACAGTCTGGATTAAAAACAATAACACAGTGTTAGACACAGAACACCATAAAACAGAAAAGCCACCAGTACCCTGAAAAGTCCCACTGGTCAGATAGCATGAGCAAGTTCACAGACACGCACAAGCTGCAGTCCTCGCTGCAGGGAGCTGCTCGCTCTCCATGGTTTCCACGGAGTGCTGTGCGTGCAGAACAGCACAGTGGCGTCAGCAGCAAGTGAGGATCACAGCCAGGGCTGTGGGAGCTTTTCTTGCTATGCTACAAGGAAGCAAACCGAGGTTCAATTCGATTCCAATCAAGTCCGACGCTTCCTACAGTGAATATTACCCAGCACTGGGCTTTAGGTTTGATATTTTTGTCTGAGACAAGGCCTCTAGACCAGGCTGTCCATGAACTTCCTATGTAACTGGAGATGATCTTCAACTTCTGACTTTCCTGCCCCCACATCCCAAACACTGAGATTACAGATGTGTAGCGCCATGCCCAGTTTACAAAGCGCTGGGAACTGAAGCACACTAGGCAAGTTCTCTACTATCTGAGCTACAGCCTTAGGCCCCAGCACTGACTTTTTAAGACATTAAGCCTAAGCTGAATATAGCAGTCCATGCAGATAATCATAGCACTTGAGAGGCACAAGCTCAGGAGTTCAAGACCAGCCTGGGATAGGAAAGACCCCACCTCAAAAAATAGGAGGGGCTGGGGAGACTGTGAGAAATGATAGCTCAGTGATTAAGAGCTCACACTACCTACAACATGCAGCTTATAGTCTTTTACAGCTCGCATTCCAGGGGATCCACTATCCTCTTCTGGTTTACAAGGGTATCCCTGCACACATGGCTTATCCTCACACACACATACACATAATTCTTTTAATCTTTATTAAAAGAAAAAGAAAAAGAAAAAGAAAAAGAGAAAGAGAAAGAGAAAGAGAAAGAGAAAGAGAAAGAGAAAGAGAAAGAAAGAAAGAAAGAAAGAAAGAAAGAAAGAAAGAAAGAAAGAAAGAAAGAAAGAAAGAAAGAAAGAAAGAAAGAAAAGAAGTCAAGTTCACTTATCTTCTTAGTTCTAAAGATCCCACCTGCTGGGAACAGTGGCCTGACAGCTTTAACCCCAGCACTCAGGAGGTTAAAGTAGAGCTCAATGAATTCAAGGGCAGCCTGATATAAACAAGAAATTCAGGCCGGCCAGGGCTACACCCTAAGAGCCTATCTCACCAAACCAAACAAGATTCCCCATGGACCCATCAGCCAACAAAACAAACAGCCCTAAGAGTATAAGCCTTTTCCTACTTACTGTACTGGGTGGGAGCATTACACTCAAAGCCTGGCTGAGACTATTTTAGCGACACTATGGAACCCAAATGACTGTCTGGCCTTAGCTCCCAGCAGCTGCAGAGCTCTCTGGAGAATAAACACTGAGTACTGCTGAAGCGCACTTTCGCCTGGTGTCTTCGCAGTGGACAGGATTAGTTATTGATGTGTAATTTAACACCAACATCAAAACTGTCCCCACGGTGAAACAACAGCCTAAGGAAAGCTTAAAAATAATGAAAGCGAACTGGGCAGGCCTGCGCCCCTCCCTCCCACCGCCGCCCACCCCGAAGGCTCTTCTGCTTTGTTCAGCACACACCCCAGAAGCAGTACATTTAAGAGGTCAGATAATGGGACTTGTGACAGCCGGGCTGCTGTGACAGATGACAACAGATGTGGTTCCCCCACCTATTGTTCCCAGGGTTGCCACTGGATGCTTGGCCTCGGTTGAGAAAAGCTAGAGCTGATTTTTGTTCCTCGCTTAGCTGGATGCTGCCAGATGTGTCACACATGAGTATGTCTCGAATCAGCTGAATCTGTTGTTCCTACAGACCAAAGCAGAGGAACATCGTAACTAGTCAGGGAAGGAAGCTTCACCTCAAATTTATGGGCTAGACAGAAGACATTAAAATACAACATTATGCAAATGGCCCTTCAGGAAGGCATTACAACAAGAGAATATTAATTCACATCAAGCTCAGGCTGTGGCTGGTTTCTGATGAATAAAATCAATCCGTATAGAATAGGGGGTCTCTGCTATGAGATTTTTAGATCTTACTGTTAATCCAAGAGGAGAGTGGTATAGAATGAGAGTTCCAAAACAGATTTCACATAGCAAAAATACTTCAAGTATTGTTTTTATCAGAACAGTTATTGGCTTCTTTTATGGATCAAAGCAGTCACATGTTTTTCAAATGATGAAACAAAATACGTAAAATAAATACAAAGCTGTAACGCAGACAATTTGGGCTTACTGAGACATCTAACACTGAGTTAAGTTGGATTAGTCCCCTCAAGTAAAGCTCTCCTTTGCACCAAGACGCATCTTGTCACATTAAAATAACATATATACCAGTCACACTGTTCAACTCACTAAATATGTCTAGCCCTTTACCAGGAGCTAGAAAGAAGTGATGAAGCATTAGCATTGCTTTAGCTGTATCAATGACAGCAGGCCAGTGCCACCAACTCATAAAAGGAGAGCAATATTCTTGGTATTTAGAATAAACAATACAGCCTGCACATGGTGGCATACACTTCTAAACCCAGTAGTATTCAGGGAGCAGAGGTAGGAGGATCATCCTTGAATTTCAGGCCATCAGGGATTATACAGCAGAATCCTGTCTCAAAAGATACCCACCCACCCCTGCAGAACAGCAAATAAATTATGATACATAACTATTCTAGAATTTCATTATTATTCTCCCTCACTTTAATTCTTTTTTTTTTTTCAGAGCTGAGGACCAAACCCAGGGCCTTGCACTTGCTAGGCAAGCGCTCTACCACTGAGCTAAATCCCCAACCCCACTTTAATTCTTATAAAAAAAAGAAATTTGGAGTGCTGGAACCCAGAACCTTGTGCATGCCAGGCAAGAATTTTACCAACTGCACTACATCCTTGTCCATTTTGTTTTAACTCTCATTTGAAATCTGTCTAGTGAAAACCAGTTTCAAGTCTAAAGGAAAAAATGAGTATTAATTTCAAACTTAAAAAAACAGAGGCCAGGGGCTGGAGAGATGGCTCAGAGGTTAAGAGCACTGGCTGTTCTTCCAGGAGATCTGGGTTCAATTCCTAGCACCGCCATGGCAGCTTACAACTGTCTGTAACTCCATCTCCAGTGGATCTGACACACAGACATACCTGCTGACAAAATGCAAATGCACCTAAAATAAAAATAAATGATTCATTTAAAAAAGAAAGAAAGAAAGAAAAACACACACACACACACAAATAAAATTAAAAAAACAAAAAAGAGGCCACAGGCTACAGTTTCATCTCCAATCACAGGCAAGATGCCAAACAGTTTTCAGTTGTTTACATAAGGGGAACTGGGTATATCTGGTAAACAGAAACATTATCAACACTGTCCCCCAGGCCATCAGCAGTCTAACACACAAAGCAATACACACCAGCTTTGCACACTCAGCCTCAGCTCGCTGTCTCCGCTTGATCTCTACATCTACTTGGTTACGAGCATGCTTCAGCTTGACGTCCAGAGCGCTGCGCCCAGTCTCTGCTTTCAACAATAGATCTTTGAATTTCTCCAGCTCCTGGTTGGTTCTTTGACATTTCTTCCGGAAATCCTCGAAGTCCTTCACAACCTGGATGAATTCAACTGAGGACAGGTAAAAACTTAAGAATCCAAGCAGCAAAAATTCAACTGCTCAAATAAACAGGCCTACAGTTAGCCTCATCCCAAACAGAAAGTCTTGCTGGACTACAGTCAAGCAGAGCTGAAAATGACCAGGAACAAACTCTGTTTCGTCACTTTGGGAAGCAATTCCTGATTCAGTAGGCTACACACTTTGGGCTTCACCAGGGCATCTGCTATGGAGTATGTAACTCATTAGTCACCTGGCTCCAGATGTCACCAATGCTGAAAGCTCCTGAACAGAAGGCAATCAAAGAGGGATACCTTTGGGGCAGCTGTCACACACCAGGACAGTCACATAAAACAAAAACCAGCCTCCTTTACAGTCATACATTGCTGAACCTGAGTTAAACAGCAAATTCAGGTATCACTGCTACAATATGCTCTAGTAGATATAGATTAATATTACAGATATCTAAGGCCTGTAATTCTATTCAGTGATAATTATACAAATATTGACCAGAAAGTAAAGAGCCAATTGCTTTTGCTGTTTAACAATGCCCTGAGGGGAAGTAAATACTCCAGTGTAAAAGCAGAAATGATCACACTAGCTCTTGGAAAGTCACTGGAAGCAGAACGGGGACTCTGCTCAAACGTGTGCAAAGACGACAGACTCACTCCCGAGCAGCATGGAGCTCATTTCCACCCCTTGTTGGTGGTGACACTGCTCTGCAATGCGCACCAGTGCCTTCAGATCCTGAGCTGACCTCACCTGTCCCCAAGCATCGGTCTCCACCCACAGCATATGGGTCTATTTATTGCTGGTCAAAGCCTGTTTACAGGTGAGACTAAGCCACATTCATCTAAAGCCAGCAGATTTTTAGTTAGGGAAGGCATTTTCTTATACAGATTTAAACGATATACAAAAATATACAACATGCAAGCAATTTTAATCTGACTAAACTTCCAACTTGGTATACCAATTCATTCAAAAGAAAACCAGCCGGGCAGTGGTGGTGCACATCTTTAATCCCAGCATTTGGGAGGCAGAAGCAGGTGGATCTCTGTGAGTATGAGGCCAGCCTGGTCTACAGAGGGAGTTCTAGGACAGCCAGGGCTACACAGAGAAAAATCCTGGGGGGTGGGGCGGGGAGGGAGATTGAGTCATGAGGGAACTTATGTCAATAGCAGACTAATTTTAGCAAAATAGGACAGTATGAAAGTTATCTTAGGCAAAGAAAATGTCAAGAATCAAATATCAGGACTAGAGAGATGGCTCAGCAGTTAAGAGCACTGGCTGCTCTTCCAGAGGACTCGGGTTCAATTCCCAGCACTCATACAGCAACTCACAACTGTCTACAGCTCCAGTTGCAGGGGATCCAACACCCTCACAAAGACATGCATACAGGCAAAATATCAATGCACTAAAATATTTAAAAAATAAAATAAAGTCAGGTATGGTAGTACACACCTTTAGTTCTAGTACTTGGGAACTAAAGGCAGAGGCAGGCACATCTCTGTAAGTTCAAGGCCAGCCTGGTCTATATAGTGAGTCCTAGGACAGCCAGAACTTAGGAGGCTGAGGCAGGAAGAACAGAACTTTAGAGCCTGGGATAGTCAGTGAACTGGAGGCCAGCTTGTCTGGGAGCAGTAAGAACAGAGATGTATGAGGTAGCTTTGTGCTTGTAGTCAGGAATCTGAGGCAAGAGGATTGCCATGACTTCCACGGTCTGGGCTACAGTATGAGACCCACCCTCTTCAAAAGTAAAAGAGCAGCATGCGCGCTCGCTCCAGCAGCTCATACACTAAAATTGGAAGACACAGAGAAGATTAGCACGGCCCCTGCGCAAGGATGACACGCAAATTCGTGAAGCGTTCCATATTAAAAAAAAAAATGCTTGGAAATCCAGATTTTTCCCAGTTCATGGAATAAATAAGAAACTGGTAATTAATATCAACTATTCTATGGAAACAGCCCCTTGGTAAACAAGCAAGCAAGCAAGCAAGCTGGGTAAAGTTCACTTAAAAACACAATGAATGGGACTGGAGAGATGGCTCAGTAGTTAAGAGCACTGGCTGCTCTTCCAGAGGACTCAGGTTCAAATCCCAGCAACCACATTGGCAGCTCACAACTGTCTGTAATTCCAGTTCCAGGGGATCTAGCACACTCACACAGATGTATATGCAGGCAAAGCACCAATGCACATAAAATAAAAATAATTATTAAAAACAAAAACAAAAACCACGATGGATGGCTCAGTGGTAAAGAAGGCCTGAGCTAGTTTCCAGCACCATGTCAGGCAGCTTACAACCACCAGTACCTGGCGCTCCAGAGGCGCCTATGCCCTCTTCTGGCCTCCACAGGTACCCACATACACAGGTTTTTGTTTGTTTGTTTGTTTTGTTTTTTTAATATAGAGGGAAAGAGAGATGGCTCAGCAGTTAAGAGCACTGATGGATGTTCCAGAGGACCCAGGTTCAATTCCCAGGCTGTGAGGTGTCTGATCACACCAGAATAAAAAAATTTTAAAAAAAAGTAATATAGAATAAATATTAATGGTCCTTTGGAATGAGTGCTCAGTACACTTTGGCCAGCAGTAGCCATCACTGTCCTTTTAGGGAACCTGAAAGAACACCCACTTTCAGATTTCCACACAATCCAGCATTATAAAAACCAAACGCTGAAACCTGCCGGGTTCCCTTTTCATATCACGCACCCTCCCTCCCCACCCTCCCCAGACCAGCTCAGAATGACTTACTGCTTTCATTTCCTTCATTGATAATCTCCAACCGACGCACAAGCTGCTCAAACAGAGCCCACAAATTCACCACTGTAGCATCCATCTTCTGCCAAGAAATCAAATATACATTAGGAAGCTGCCTTCTCCCCCTTACAAAAGGTTCGCTAACAGTCCAGTAAATCTATCAGTGACCAACACCTGGGCCCTCCTACATGCAGCCACCATTTCAAGAATCTCGTTTATTTGCTGGTTGGTTTTTGTTGTTTTTCAAGACAGGGTTTCTCTGTTTTAACAGCTCTAGCTGTCCTGGAACTTCTTCTGTAGATGAGGCTGGCCTCAAACTCACAGAAAACCGCCTGGCTCTGCCTCCCCAGTGCTGAGATTAAAGGCGTGCACCACAACCGCCCAGCTACCATTTCAAGAATCTTAAACCAATTTTGTGATCCTAATCTAAAAAAAAAGTTAATGTCTTTGTTTTGTTTCATTTTTTGACCCCCGCCCCCTGGTTGTTCCAAGAGATCCACCTAGGCTGGGATTAAAAGCATGCACTCACCACTGGCTGCCTATTTATTTTTTGAGATGAGGTCTTACTAGTTGCTCAAGATGGTCTTGAACTCACAATCTTCCTGTGTCAGCATTCTAAATGCTGGGATTGCAAGCATGTGACCGAGCTGCACTGAACTAGAAAACCGTTGGAAACCACTGACAACATACACCTTCTGTCTACTTCTAGGTCAGTCCTCATTCCTTACAATGATGCCAGTGCTAACTGCCTTCAGTAGGAAGAACATGTCTGTGGACTATAAACACTACCAACCACAAACAAAATGTGGTTCTTCAAATCTAATTTAACAACATTTTTTTGCTACTTTAATCTCTCAGACTTTGAAAACCTACAATGTACCTTGAAATGTTTATTTCTGGTCTCACTTTTAGCTAACACCCTGTCACCACTGTCCCTTACGAGGCAGGACATGGTCAGCACATTTCCCACCAATGGCACAGGTGACATCACACAGTGATTAAGTAGGGAACTGCCAGCTCAGCAGCACAAGAATTATTTCTGTAGTGTGGGTTCTCCGCTGGAATGCATGCAGGGACTGTGTCTAATAAATTCAGACTAAGTACAGGCGAAGATTATGTTATACCACTCTGGCGTCCGAGAGACAATGGCCACCTTCACAGCGACAAGGGCAAAGGAAAAACCATTTGCTAGTGGGCTCTGGATAGGGAATTTCAGGCTTTGTGTTTCCTCCCAAAGACCTGCTAATATCACATTAAAAACTTAGGCCACCTTCCAGGCAGCTTTGTTCCAAATAGACTTCAACAGGAATGGATTAGAAAAATAAGTTCTTCGTTTAGTCGTCAGGAAAGACATTTCTAAATGTGACAAAAATTATTAAGGAAAGAAAATGTCAGATTTCTTGACTTGAAAATGAAATGTTCTTAGAAACACATTAGAGGACTCTCACGTTCCTCTAACGCTCCTCTCACCGCTGATGCTCTGTCCAGGTAGTTACTCTATGTAGCTAAATAAAAACTTCAGAACTCTATTTTAATAGAGCTTTTAGTGATTTTGCAAATATTTGTAAGAGTGTACCATAAGCTACGACGGTAAGAAATGGAAAAAAGAAAAGAAGAAACAAACAAAACCCCACAATAAGACAAAGGAATGCACAAGCATAAAAGTATTTTCCATTAAACAGTACAGAAATATTCATCTGTAGTCATGAAACAACCACTATAATAGCAAGAAAATGAAAATTCTATCAGTCCCAAGTCTGTCTGCAGTGTAACCTGAATAGGGCTGGAACCGTGCTCTTCAAATGGCAATGTATCTGGTTCCAAGCAACAAACCATGGCAAGCTGCTAAGCAACCAGACTAAGCGACTTATTACAAACATCTTCCTCCAAAGTAGAACAAAGTAAGAGCGGCATTACGGCCAGCAGGAAGGCATGTGGAAGTCACGGAGAGGGCCACACACAGGTGCTGCAGGACAGAAGCAGGAAGAACACTCAGGATCGATTCAAATGATGATCTCCTCTGGCTCCCAGTAAAAACAGAGGCCACTAGTCAGCAGCTGTAACACAGGATATTGATCTCTCCCATCTCAGCATCATAAGCATATCCTTCAGTTCAGAACATGAAAACTCCTGCAAAGGGGGTCAGGAGAATAGATTCTGCAGCAACTATGATATTGAAAATGGGGGGAGGGGGCTTTCTTGTTTTTGAGACCTGGCCTGGAACCCAGAGATCTGCCTGCCTCTGGAATTAAAGGTGTGAACCGCCACACCAGGCAAAACCGCATTTTCAAGCAGGCGTGGTCCTTTGTGCTACAAGCTCAGCTCTAGAGATAAAGGCAGGATGGCCACAAGCTCCAGGCCAGGAGGCTACACGGCAAAGCCTTGTCTCAAAACACAACCAAAAATGTTGTCTCTAATGACAATAAGACCGGACCTACCTGAGCCTCTCTATGATTTGTGTCCCACCAAAGTGTATGTTGAAACTGAATTCCCTATGCAGCAGGACTAGAATGCTAAGGGACCAGTATGCCCTTGCAAGAGGGCCTGAAGGAACTAGGTGGCCCTACTGCTCTTCTGCCATAAGGTCACAAAAAGGCATCAAGGAAACAAAGGAAATCCTTACCAAGCAATCTTAGGGCACTTCCATCTTGGACTTTCTAACTCTAAGAAATAAATGACTGGGAGAGATAACTCCATCCATCAAGCACTTGCTGCACAAGCATGCAGACCTGAGTCTGGTCCCCAGTACCACGTAAGAAGCCATGTACCGGCCAGCAAGGTGGCTCAGAGGACAAGGACCCTTCTGCACAAGCTTAACAACCCCAGCTCAATCCTACAAATCTGATGAAGTTAAACACATGCATGCCATGGCACACGCGCACCCCCCCCCCACACACACACAGAATGTAAAAAGAAAAAAATTCTGAGCTGAGCAGGTGCTCTGCATTTAGAATCTTAGCACTGGGGAAGCAACAGAAGGACCCTCAGAGCTCACCCCCAGGTCTCAGTGAGACCCTGTCCAAAAAATAAAACACTGGGCCAGGCGTGATGGTGCATATCTTTCCTTCTATCACTCAGGAGGCAGAGGCAGTCAGATCTCAGGGTTAAGGCCAGCCTGGGATACATATAAGACCCTATCTTAAACAAACAAAGCAAAGTACCCACAGTGGACAGCTTCTGAGGAATACACTAGAGGTAGATCTGGTCCCTGTGTGCACGCACACAAAATAAATGTCTGTTCGTCAGAAATTATAGTTTAAGGTACTTTGTTACAACAGCAGAAATAAAAAAAAGAAACCATGTTTTCTCAAGTTTCTTTAGTTCATGATTACTCTGGGTTCAGTGTATACTCCAAGGAGTAAGGGTTAGAGCTGGTTGGCTGTGGTTTTGGTGTACTGTTTTGAGGAAGGGCTATTTGAGACTGCCCAGGCTGGCTTTGAACTCACAGCAATCCTACTTCAGCCTCCCAAGTGGTGATATTATAAGGTATGAGCCACTCTGCCCAGCTGAAGAAAGAGGCAGTCTCTTGAAAACAAACCCAATTCCAAAAACACACTCTACAAGACACTGTAGCTGGTGTATGCAGTCTCAGGCTGGTCTCCTCCATGTGTACTAGGAGATAGTGGTTTAAAATCCCAATACAACATGGGCGGTGGTGGCACACGCCTTTAATCCCAGCACTAGGAGGCAGAAGCAGGAGGATCTCTGAGTTTGAGGCCAGCCTGGCCTACAGGGTGAGTTCTAGGACAGAGAAACCCTGTCTCAAAAAAACGAACAAAAAAAATAAAGCTTATAAAAATATGAAGTGTATCACTGTGTTGTTTGGGGTCTGATAGTTGTTAATTAGATTCTGGGAGAGTGATTCACAACTCCAGTAATTTCCCCCTAAATAGTCTAGACTGTCTCCACATGAGGGTCCACTAAATTCAGAAGCAAAGATTATTTTTTTAAATAGTGCTACATAATATTTAATATATGCCTTTGCTGTGAATTGAGTACTAAACTTGACATTCCACATCTTTCTTCATATGAATCTAATTAACTAAGCTGCCACTTTATAGACAACTTAGAAACAAGAACTGTAGACTAAATACTGGGTGCACATGAAATGCAGGTGTGGAGTCAAAGTCTATCCTCTTTCCACCCTAACACACTAAATGTCATAAAGTATCGACCATATATGCTGCAGATTTTCTCAGACACCTGCAAATCGTAACAGTCACACAGAGCAGAGACCTGTATACGTGTATAAACAGACATCAGCTTGTGTATATGTGTGTACACACCGATGTCAGTCAGCATGTATATGTGTGCACACACAGATGTCAGTCAGCATGTGTCTATGTGTGTACACACAGATGTCAGTCAGCATGTGTCTATGTGTGTGCACACAGATGTCAGTCAGCATGTGTCCATGTGTGCACACAGATGTTAGTCAGCATGTGTCTATGTGTGTACACACAGATGTCAGTCAGCATGTGTCTATGTGTGCACACAGATGTTAGTCAGCATGTGTCTATGTGTGTGCACACAGATGTCAGTCAGCATGTGTCTATGTGTGTACACACAGATGTCAGTCAGCATGTGTCTATGTGTGTACACACAGATGTCAGTCAGCATGTGTCTATGTGTGCACACACAGATGTCAGTCAGCATGTGTCTATGTGTGCACACACAGATGTCAGTCAGCATGTGCATATGTGTGTAAACACAGACGTCAGCT
Organism: Peromyscus aztecus; assembly: GCA_902168405.1. Classification (NCBI taxonomy): domain Eukaryota; kingdom Metazoa; phylum Chordata; class Mammalia; order Rodentia; family Cricetidae; genus Peromyscus; species Peromyscus aztecus. The sequence continues at coordinate 2,006 of CABHPQ010154673.1, read as the reverse complement.
AGAATCCAAAAAAGATGACAAACTTCTGACGGGGTCATCCAAGCTGTTCTCGATGAGGCTCTTACTTCTAAAGAAAGTTGATTTTTTCCCCCCTCTAATAGGTTTGCTTAGGGGAACTAAAATCTGGTTCCAGTAAAATATACTCCTCTTTATATGCTGGGGGATCTTATATTCTAACATTCTACAGAAGTGACTCTCAGGAATTATTTATAGGTGACAAAAATATCTCACTACATCACTACTAACTCTCAATACCTCAGCCAAATTGTAACTCGGAGAGCTAAAGCTTACTCGTCCTTTTCAGTGTCAATTGAGAATGGTTTTAATTTTCCTGCTGGGCCACATTTTCCTCCTCCTGTCTATTTCCTCCCCCGTTATTATTTAGCTTCACGGCTAGGAGACGCACTAATGTGAAAGGAAACAGTCGTGTTGTAGAGCCCTGCTCTCAGCTGTAAAGCAGCTGTCACTTCCACAGCAGAGGCTGCTGCCTTTGAGAACGCAGCAACAGCCCCTGTGTGGGGAGCAAGGAAATCAGTTTACAGAGCACTCTAAACAGAAAGGTGCCCAGAATCTCAGCTGTTACTGATGGGGAGCCCCAGAGGTGGGGAAGTCACTGTGTTACAGTCCCAATCTGTGAGGATCCCTAAGGGAGCAATTTGGCAACACCAGGAGAAAGAGTCTCAGCTTGCTGTTATTGCTTTGAGGCCCCAATTTAATTTCAATCACCCAGCGAAGAAGAGACAGACAGTCCTTCCGAACAACAGACCATTACAGGTCTTACTGCAGGGCATCCTGGGAAAAGCATCTATACCAGTCCTAAAAACAATATTATTAAGAAAACTATATATCAGGTTTTTTAGATGTTATGTAGTATTAGACAAAGCAATGGCAGATTGCTTGTTTTTTTTTTCTTTTCAACAAAGTGTTTTAATGAAAAACATTATTATACACATTGCTGTTCTAGAGATTCCCAAGAAATTAACAATGTAGGTTTCCCGCTGCCAAGGAAAAGCACTCCCAAAGACAAGCTCGACACGAGGATGAGTTCCTTCAACAGCACTTCAGAACAATTCATTTCCCTAAGTGTCCAGCTTCTGCTCCATATCAAAGGCAAAGAAACACTACCATGAGTCCAGCTGTTCCTATGAACAAATCAACTACAGCAAGATAAACAGAATGTCCTGGGCTCAACCTGAGTAAGGACTAAAGGGAGGGAAGGGAAAACTGAATTGTGATGTTTTCAGCTCAGCACACTGGTGTTCCATTTCCTGCTAGGTCTTCCGGGTCTGCAAGTCTAGAGTAAGTCTCACCAATTCCCAAAGCCTTAATGATCTCAATCAATTTCGTAATCTGTAACACTCAGGCAGACATAAAAACTGTCTCACAATGACACCTTTTAAACATGAAACAAAAACCTTACCCCCCAGACTCCACCCTTTGTCCATCCTACACTATCAAAGCTCCACTGCAAGGCACACACGATTTCATGTTTTGATTATTAGCACTTCGTTTCAATTAAGCACTGAAGAGTTGGTGGGCTACTGTGTTTTGTCATTCCCTTTGGATTTAGATAATTGACAGCCTTTCAGTTACCCTCTGCCTGCAGTCTCTAGCATATGTCCCATGCATCGTCATAACCACCCCCCTTCCCAACCCTCCTCCCCACACACACCCAGGAATCTTCACTCACTTCTCAGTGAAGTCTGCTAACCACCCTATTTAAAATTGCAACTTTTCAGAAATGCCAGCTTTATTTTGCTCCAAAGCACTTGTCTCCATCTAATATACTTAGCTTACTGTCTGCAAAGCAAAGACTTCTGTCTGTTTTGTTTGTTGCAGAGTGACTGGCATCTAGAACACAGCCTGACACTTGGAAGGTGATTTGACACTCACTGAATGAGTGAACCTCATGACCAGTATTCTTCAGGTCTTTAAGGAGAGTCTTTGGAACAGGTTTTTAATTAATGTATCATGGTATAAAAGCCTTAAATGGCTCTTGATAAATA